>BMAC01000273.1:36545-75621 GCA_014905375.1 Phtheirospermum japonicum | reverse complement strand
ATATCTTTATATAATAACTTTTTTTTTCCTTATTCGTAGAATATTCGTCCATCGTAACTCGCGAAACAATCATATTTAAAATTATTAAACTTAAAATCATCAAAAAGACAAATATAATTTGTTTTGTGACTCTCGGTGAAACTATTCGAATCAACAACATTCGGGGCAGAGACCACCACACATGCAAACACCTGCTACAGTTCAGTCGACTGATCAACTTTTAGTCTGGAAACAAAACCAAGTTGCCGAAACTATTCGGAACCGAGACGGCCTCACAAATGTTCAGGAGGAAATGAAGGGAGTTCGAGACAATATGAAAGAATTGAGAATGATGATGGCTGAAATGGCCAAAAGCACTCTTGAGAATTCGTCAGGACTTAGAAGATTGGAGATAATGGTAGGACAATTGGCAACTGACATGGCATCATTGAAGAAGGAGAAAAATACTCTTCCAATCCAAACGGAACAAGCCTCGGCTATTCATGTGCTGAGAAGCAGAAATGTAGTGGATAACGGCATCGAGCTAGAAAAGGAGGAAGACAAAAGGGAGGCCRAAACCCAACCACAAGTAGATGCAACCAAGWCGACCGATCTAATGCATAAATCTTCAAATCCAAATATTCCGAGGCCATTGAAGAAAAAGAACTCGACAGCGGCTGAAGACTCCATCGATGCACCACCAAGGAATTTGACCATTTATGATCACGTTCCCTTCCCAAGTCGCCTACGTCCGGCCAAGGAGAATAAGAGATTCATGGAGCTATATAATTTATTGAAAAATGTCAATATTAACCTCCCCCTAATAGAGGTGATAAAGACAATGCCAGCATTTGTGAAGTTTTTCAAGGAGCTCGCATCAAGGGAAAGGCGTTTAGCTACAAATCAGCCTGTGGCTTTGATAAGAGACGTTCGTGATATAATTAAGAAACCATTGCCACCCAAAGAGAAGGATCCCGGGAGTTTCTGCATAACTATTTCTTTCGGGAATGGACAAAAGGCAAGAGGAATGCTCGATCTTGCTGCTAGCATAAATTTGATGCCCCATTCGATTTACAAGGAATTTGGCCTAGGACCGCTGAAGCCGACCACGATGAAATTACAATTGGCGGATAGGACGATAAGGCTACCCTTGGGGATTGTGGAGGATGTCTTAGTACAAGTAGACAAGCTAGTAGTGCCGGTCGACTTTGTCATTATGGATGTTGGTGATGTACAAAGCGAGAACCGAGAACACACCATTTTGTTAGGACGTCCATTTATGTCTACAACGCGCACGGTGATCGATGTAAACGAGGGGAGGGTGACTATGTCCGTATTGGGTGAAACGGTGACGTTTTCACTTCAAGATTTTCACAGGAGTCCTGCATCGTTTGTTAAGAACGATTGTTCTACTATTGATTTAGTAGATTCTTGCGAGAATGAGCTCTTGAGCATCGGAACGATTGAAGAGTTTGATAATGTAGAGGCATTTGATGATGGATTGCCCATGAAGTTGAACGTGCCTAAAAACAAGCCAAAAGTGGAGTTGAGACCACAACGAGATCGTTCGAAGTTTGAGCCATGAGAAGAGATGAAGCCACAGCATAATCATTCAAGATGTGTTTCCCTCGACCCCTACAAGAATTTTAAACGTATGAAGAAAAAGGGCGAGGCTAATAGCAAGGATTGGACAAAGAAGAAGAAGAAGTCGAACGAAGTTTTTAACGAGAAGTTCAAGGTGGGTCAACTAGTGCTGTATAATTCCGATCGTAAGTTTGATCCAACCAAGTTTGAAGTCGCATGGAGTGGACCATTTTTAATAAAAGAGATGGATGAGTATGGTATAGCCACACTGTACAATGAGAGTGAGAAATCAAGTTTCTAAGTCCACAAGCATCGACTTAAGCCTTATTTCCAGGATTATATGAAGAATAGTGATCGTACCAAGAAGGAGTTCGTGGACCCACCACGAGCTAGGATTTGATCAAGTAATTGCGTCGAGCATATGACGTTAAATGTTGCGCTTCTTGGGAGGCAACCCAAGCGTTGGTTAGTTTTTGTTTTATTTTCTTTTATTTTATTTTTGCCTTTTTATATTGTGTCAATTGCCGTGGTACGTTTATGTGTGTGTTGATGTGCAGAAAATATGATAAATCGCTTATTTTGGACAACGGTTATATARMGGWAGCTCGCTACCGCAAGGCCTTACCGCTAGTTCCACTCGAGGCGTTAACGATGACGATCAACCASTGAACCTACCGCTTAACGCAACAATCATGGATTATGATGATTTCATCAATCGAGGTCGCAATCCGACCCAAGTTAGCCGCAGTCCGGCAACCTTTGGATGAGCTGCAACCCAGCCATTTACGACGTTGGCCGCAATCCGGCTGTTTCAAAATCCAAAAAGACGTGCCACCGGGCACTTGCGCGTCCCAATTGCTCACAATCTTGTTTTGTTCGTTTGTTTTTGTTTATAGGTTTGTTCGGGACAATCTAGTCACGCGATCTAAGACGAAGGATAATTGCACATGCGTTTTTAGAGAGACTCAGCCATCGATTTTTCAGGGATGGTTTCTTATCTCCCATACTCTTATTTTCTCTAATATTTATGACAATCAGGAGATTGCCAAGTTTTTAGGGAGGGGGGTGGTTGAGTATGGTTAGTGCAATTTGATGTCTTTTGTTTTGAAATGCATATTTTTGATGTGATTGATCGCTATTTCTACGCTTATTTGTGTTTGTATGGCATGCCTGTCAAAGTTGACTATGTATGATTATTTGTTTTCGTCTTTGAGCGTGCATAAGTGCATAATTTTTCAAAATTTATTATTATATATTGTAAAATGTACTTGGACGCAATCGATTTCGCAAAACCTTAAAAGCAGCGTCAATTCAAAAATTTTCATGCAAAAAGCCAGCGAGTAGCCTGAGTGTTTATCATCATTGCATGTGCTTGAATAAGTTTCAGTCTTGATATCTCTTTGGAACCGCTGTGTGTAGTCGACTTTGAACATGAAGTTAAGGCACATATAAAACCCTATTCCGGCCATATTCATAAATTTTAGCCACTATAAATTCCGAATGAGCCAATCATAGCCAAATATCCATGCCTATAGCCATGAGTGTTTTTGAGACGACCCCTACAACCCATTAAAAGCGTGGGGTAGGAGTTCGTATTTTTATTGGTTATTTGAGTCTTGGAAATTTTTATTAGGAATTTATTATTTTTGTAATTAAGGACCACCATCCGAAAAAAAAAAAAAAGAAAAAAAATTAATACCCCATAAAAAAATAATAATAATAAAGGGGGAAATAAAAAAATAAAAAGATAGGATGGTGGATATGTTGATTAATTGCCTACGCGCTTGTAAAGGCTTGAGTTTAATTGTTTATTTTATGAAGCCTTATGTTTAAAAGGCAAAAGAGTTGTGATTAAGTGGTTTGAGCTTTCAGTCGGTTTTATGGTTTGCGAGTTGGGAAATAGCCTATATGTTAAGGCTACGTTATGAGAGTTAAGTGAGGTTTTTATTTTTGAGCGAGGTGAAGCAATTTGCTTCTCGATTAGATTAGGTTGAGTGAGCGATTAGGCACACGACTTATATATTCCACACCCGTCCAAAGAGCCTTACATTACAACCAGCGAAGACCTTTACTGATTCTTAGTTTTGACAACACACTTAATTTGCGATTGAGAAGAGATTGATTTTCGGTGCTTATTTATTGTGCATGTAATTGTATGATTTGAGTGTATACACGTCCCATGCAGAAAATACTTGAGTKCTTTTGAGCGTACTTATATATATTATCCTTCGTGAGGAAGCATGATTTTATTTTGAAGCAACAATGTAATAATGGTCAAGTGTTTGACGTTGCGTGACTTGTACCTATATTTTCAAAATTACGTATGTAGCATAGCACGACTCTTTGCTTGAACTAATTCTCATTCTAGTTATACTTCGAAATTATCGTTTGTTCGAGGACGAACAAACCAATAAAGCGTGGGGTAGTTGATTAGAGTAGATTTGTCCTTATTTTTATTAGTATTTTAGTACGTTTTTCTATTTGTTTTTGGTGTAAGTTGGACGATTTAAGCTTAATTTCGTATTTTTATAATTCCAGCTTATTTTACCGCATTTTGATCATAATTGATGCAAGTAGGTGATATTTCATTGTTTTTCACCTTACAGCTAAGTAACCGGAAGAGTTCAACGTGTAATAGATGAGGTTCGATATTCAAGAAGTGAAGAACAAGCTTTCCGGTGAAACGAGAAGCAAAAGATCGAGAATTGGAGACAGACGCGTAGTCGCGTCGACGCGAGCCATGTCAGCGAGTCATGACCGCGTCAGTCGATGCTCTGTCGACGCACTGTCGACGCTACTTGCTGAAACTTCGATGTCGACGCAACTTGCTGAAGCGTCGATGTCGACGTACCCTGTCGACGCACCTGCCCAGCCGACGCGCACACCTGCCGACCAAGTCTGCCGAGTCCCGCTGAGTGCCAGCGCGCGTCAGTCGACGCACCGTCGACGCGACGGCCCAGAATTCGGATTTTAGGGTTTCTTGTGCGCCAAGACTTCTAATATCTATGTAAACCCTTTATATTTCGGATTTTTGGAAGAACACACGACCTCTTAGGGTACTTTAGCTTATAATAACAATAATCCCACATCTCATAAYGAGATTTGAAGACGGAGATCAAGGATCGAAGAACAACGCGTCCAAAACATTGAATTCGAGTTCGGGATTCATTCTTCGCCCAAGATCAACGTTCAACCTTCGGAATAGCTGGAGCTTTTTACTGGTTTTAGTAGTTCCAATAAGTTTCTAAACTCTTAGTTAATTTAGTAGTTAATTTCTAGTTTAATTGTTAGTTTAATTCTTAGTTAATGCTAGAACTAGTTTAATTAGCTTAATCGTTTATGCTTGTTATTGGATATTGGTTAATTTAGTTGATTTATGCGATTGATTTATGCTTAGTTATTCGTTAATCTTAGATTCATATGATACATTGCTTAGTGATAATTTATTATATTCATGCTGTTAGATTAGTTGCTATTAGTTCTTAGTTCTTGAGTTCAAGTAGTTTAATTATTGCTCGTAGTTGATAATTTAGTTAGAGTAATTAGTTTAATTAGTTTTAGTTTAATTATTGCTTTAGTTATAATGATCAATTCAATCTTTTAAAACCCCAAATGTATATGTATGTTATTCGTAATTGAGAAAAACATCCGAAAGACCGAACAGTTGTTTCCTCGAGAGATACGACTCGAGTCAAACTCATCACCCTACAGTTACCTCGTACACTTGCGAGCAAACTGACGTGCTTTTAAATTAATTTATTAAAAAGGGGTGCACAAAAGTTTGAGTCAAACAACTGCCAGCCCGAACAACCAAAACCTCAATCAGCTGCCAACCGATCGGCCTGACCCAAATCGCCACCCCAAACTGCCGATCTAAAAATCACCGGCCGAATTGCAACCCCAACGGACCCATGGTTTCAACACCGCCGCCGTCAACGGACCCTGTCCAAAACTCAAACAGCACCACAGCCACATCAACACAAAGGCAGCAAAGCAGTGATATAAATATAGTTCGATACTATCACTCACGCACATTTAGATATCTATCGACAGACACAGAACATAACAATTACCAGTTTTCAAAAACAGAGAAAAAGAAAAGCATCCAACAATGGATCCAAATCCGAAGAATTTCCCGATCCTCTCCTACGTCATGGCCAAACTACCCACCTTCAAGCGCAGCCTCTCCTCCTCCGCCTCCGATTTCGACGTCGAAAACCCGCCGGAGTCATCTCTAAAAGCCCAGGAGCCTCACTTCGAGAACGCGGAGCGCATGTCGCACCTCAAAAATCCCAAAATCATCGCCGACATGCGCCGCGCCGTGGCCGACATCGCGCAGACCCAATCCACGCTCCAATCCCTAGGTACCCGGCCGATCACGAGGCCGTCGATGGCGACGGCGACGGCTTCAATCGGGCGATGGCGTTCGGCTCCAGTCGATTCGAGACCACCGCCGCTGCCAAAACGCCGCGGGTGTGCTTCATCGCGGCCGTTTCCTCGCCTCTGCCGCTGCAAAATGCCGCCTCCGCCTCGCTATTCATTGGGCCGCTGCCGTCGACAAGTCAGGAGAGAGGGATGAGCGGCCGATTTTGGGGGAGAGAGTGAGAGAAGGGTTTGGGTTAGAGATGGGGGTGGGTTGGGGTTTAAATTGATTAAGATGGTTATTTAAATTTACATAAACACCCTTGTCCTTCTATATATATAATCTAATGAATTTAAAAAATCGAAAAAATCTGGTCCACACATATTATTAGATCTAAGGTCAGGATTGGTCCCTAGGTTCGCATATATTGACGGGGTTCTCATTCGAATCCATATATATATATATATATATATACTTTACCATCTAACCTCAATATCTAAAACTTATCTCTAAAATTATCTGTTTGAATATTTAATTCAATAAATTTCCCATAATGTTCATAACAAATTCATAAAATATATAATTTTTAATTTAACAAAATACACTTAGTTTTTAATGTATAAAATCTCCATGCATCAAGTTCGTTTTTTTTTTAATTTTATTTTGGCTTTAACACAACTGCATCAATTCATTTTTTAATATTTTTTTATTTTTTTTTTCATTTCAATCCGAGTCACCCTACAACAGTTTTTAGATCTATTTTTTTAAAAGAAATTCAATTTTTTTTCATTTTAAGAAATAAACCAAAAAATCAAGATATAGATATTTAAAATAGAGTAAAATATATTATTTATCATGATGAAAAAATGTGGTGAATTTTTTTGTAACATACAACTGCTAAATAAACTAGAAACATTCGAGATGTTGTTATTATTATTATTATTATTTTTTTAAGATTGGTGGAAGCGCTTACTGAATTTGTGCTTCCTATTTTTTTTTAATTGTGGAATGCGTTTTTAAAATTTTAAAACTTTTAGCACAGTTTGAGTATGTTCTTCAAATTTTTTTTTTAAATATAAATCGTGGAAGCGGAATTTCATTTTGCGCTTCTAAGTTTTTATTTTATTAAGTTTTTTTAATAAATGGTGGAAGCGTAATTTGAGTATGAGCTTCCGAATTTTGTTTCTTTCTATTTTTACTTCTTTATTTTGGATGTAAGCATAGTCTGAATCTACGCTACCATTAATTTTTACTTTTCTAAAGAAGCGCAGATATTGACCGCGCTTCAACTTAATAAGGCAACATATTTTGAAAAACCTCATATTTTCACAACTCGGATATAAAGTGTAATAACTGCACAAATAGTTATATTAAACTCAATAAAAATATTAGAAAGTTTTAAGCCCGATTAGAGCCTACACATTTTGTCTTGCGTTATCTAATAATTCAAAAAGTTCATTTGTTAATTATTTGAGAGTTTAATATATCTTCTTTTTATAAAATATCTATTATATCAATTTATAAAATATTGATATATTTTTATTTATTTTATTTTTCTTTATAATGCAATAATTTACATAAAATCATTTTACACAATGAAAAGGTTTCTTTTTGGTTAATACTCAAAAGTACATATTAAACAATAGTAAAAATCTAAAGGGGAAATTGCATTTTTTGTCCTGTAAGTTTGACCCATTTTAATTTTTATCCTGTAAATATAGGCGGTTCAAAAATTGTCCTGTATTTTTAAAATCTTCGTATTTTATGTCCTTTAAATATAGGCGGTTCAAAAATTGTCCTGTATCTTAAAAATCTTCGCATTTTTTATCCTCTAAATCTTCGCGTTTTATGGTATCAGAGGACATAAATCGCGAAGATTTTTTAAGATACAGAACAATTCTCGAACCGCCTATATTTAGAGGACATAAAACGCGAAGATTTTAAAGATACATGACAATTTTAGAACTGCCTATATTATTGGACAAAAATTAAAATGGGTCAAACTTACTGGACAAAAATTGTTATTTTCCCAAATCTAAAATGAAAAGAAACTATATGATTTCCTTTTGTTTTAAAACTTCTAATTATTGATATATGTTGTTGTCGTTGGTTACAATGTATATATTTTCTATATTTTTCATAAAATGTTATGTTAATGAAACTATATTTTTATTTGGAATAAAGTATTAGAAATTGTAAAAATAAATTTATTTAATTCTTTATTTGATGATTTAATTTTAAATAATTTCAACAGAGAGTTGCAAAACAACTTATATTTGCCTTTTCTAATAATATAATGTTTAAAAATTTTAAAATGTGGTTATTTCTCAAGTTACAATTGGGTGAATGTACTATGTACAAGCAGATATAAAGATGTAGGAGTGAGGTTATTTTGTTTAGGAAAGAAAATCTTTTGGGGTTAAAAATAGGAAAGGTTGTTACTAAAGGGGTTATTTAGTTGTATCCTCCTCCGACCCCAAAACGGTCCCTTTTCTTGATTATATAAGCTAGGGTTTTCTTACTTTCTCTTCTTTCTTGATTTTACTGCCAACGGTTCGAAAATTCTCCAACCACAAAATTTTATCTCGCGCGATTGTAGTTGTTTTTCTGTTTCTTTTCTCAGAACCTATTTGAAGAATGTTGAATTCATCGTCCTCACGTAAAGCTCCAGAACTACCTGCCGGTGTACACCACTCCACTGACGAACAGGTTTCGTTTAACATGCCAATCTACAAAGCGGCGGACATCCGCGAGGAGATGGGTGGTGATGTGTCACCAAACTCATCACCGATTCTCCCTATTGAAGCCAATCCCCCACCAGTCAATTCTGAAGAGCTAATTTCCGTCGCCACTGCCACCGACGTAATTCCGGATGCTCAGCTTGGCTCGGGACAGATGGGCAATGAAATTGACGTTGACAATCCGCCTAATCTGCCCTTTTTTACAGAGACTTTTGGCCCAGCTGGAAACCCTACTCTGAAACGTTCCCGCCGGCTCCGCAATATTCCTCTAGGTCCAATTTCAGTGGCTGTTCCTAAAAGTCAAGCTGGTGCGAGACGCTATGTGCCACTTGAGCACATGAACTTGGCCGAGGACGTCACAGTCATGACGGACTCCAATGATGATGGTTTTGTGCCCGCTGAAGCTGTTGTCGCGCTTCCGACTACTACCACTCCACGGTTAAAAACTTTTCGTCGGAAGCAAACTGTGAGTTTGGCAGGAAAGAAGAACCCGCTGATGTCCATCAAAGTTTCACCTCCCTCTACTGATTCAAGTTATTTGAGTCCCTCGTATGAGATAATTGACATCTTAACTGGAGAGGTTACTAGTTCCTCCAGTCCGATGATTTCTAATCCCCCTTTCACTCCTGAAAATATGGCTCAACCTGCGCCTGAGCCTGAGCTCTTCGAATATTCGCCTGATTCTCCCCTCGGTGATTATTTATCTCCTTTCAAGAAAGACATGAAGAAGTCCAAAACTGCCAATAAGGTTGATGGTGGTTCGAGTGATGTGTCACCAATCAAAACATCTTTGGCAGCTGCCCTGTCTGCCAATGTTGGTTTTGGTGAGGTGTCACCAAAACCAACATCCCCTGCCGATGATCCTACCTCATCTTCTTGCTCCGAGTTTACTAATGTTGTTATCCTGAATATGCACCGACTGCATCTGACCAGGTTTCTGATGATGTTGATGTTCACGGTGTTGAAATCGAGGACATGGTTCCTGTGTCTTCCAAGTTTCAGACTGTGGAGGCTGAAGAGCTGTTTGATGGTTTTCAAAATAGTGGTCTAATTGCTGAGCGAAGAGTGCCTGTTGATATCTTTGAGAAGCAGAATTTGATTGCCTACTTTAGGCACCGAGGTATGTACTCCACCGTATCTACTGCCATGCCGTATGTTCGAAGCGTTGTCCTAGAATTTCATGCAAAATTTGTTGCCATCTGTTGTTGATCCCAAGTCTGTGAACTTTGAGAAAGTGTTTATGCGTGGGAGGGTGTTTTTCTTTACTCCTACCTTGATCAATGAGATTTTTTGGCACTAAGGACTACCATGGTGACTCAACGGTGGATGACATGAACGAAGTAGTTGCCTTTCTGTCTGGTGGTTTGATGACTGAATGGCGTGAGCAATTGCCAGTCTCCCGATTATCTTCTCTCTATAAGGTGGTTGTCTACAATTGAGTTCCTACCAAGAATGTTACAATTGTTACTCAACCTCAAGCGCTGTTTCTGTTCAAACTTGGGCGTGGGATGAAATTCAGTTTTGGCCAACATGTGTTCGATGCTATTACAAGATTTTCTACGACAAAGGCTATGTCGTCTTTCTGCTTTCCATCTCTTATTTACAGTTTGTTAGAAAATCAAGTCTTTCAGCCCAACGACGACGATGTGTTCACTAGAGAGCCTGAATGGTTCTCTTTGCGTAGTCAACACTTGGCTGGAGCCTGGGTCATTGATCTCCCTTGGCGTGTGCCTACTAGGGCTGGTGGACTTTCTGGTGACGGTTCTGATGTTCCTAACACCAGTACCAACATGCTTTATTTTTCTGCTCTGGTTGTGCGAGTCCAGATTGTTTTGATTGATAATCTGATTTTCCAGTTGCAGTCACTTAGAGGCTCGTTCGTGGAGGCCTTTTGGCTTTCCGAACAAAAAGGGGGATATGGAGATGAAGATGGAGATGACAAAGATTACGACACTGATGGAGATGACGACTCTGCTGCGGAGGTATTGGCAAGCTTGGCCAAGGACGATCCAGTCTAGGAAGAGGATGTTGCAGAAGTTGAAGAAGATGATGAGAAAGAGAAAGGTTAAGGATGATGGGACGTCGACATCTTCTCGTCAATCGAAGAGTATGTGTAGTCATTAATTCCTTATGCTTATTTGGTTTTTGATGTGTGTCTGATAAACAATATTTTTTTATTTCTATGATCTGTATTTTTAAACAATAGTCATTTGTTTAGGGGTATTTTCTAATTTAAGGGGAGTCTTAGAGTTTTGTTTAAACATTTTGTTGCGTCGTGAGTATTTTTCCCAAAAAGGTAAAATGGGGAGATTGTTGAGAATTTTATTCTTGCCAATTTTCTTTTTTTTAGTTGTTTGCCTTTATTGGGTTCAAAATAAATTAGAACTCTAGATTGTTTTCTAGATGGAGTTTAAGACTTTATTTGGTTTTCTAGTTTATATCTAAAACTTGTTTTTCAAGTAGGAGTCTTGTCTATTTAATACAAGAAAACAAGACGCAAGAAAGTCTTCGACACGGCTTTCACGTGAGACGCAGCAAGAAGCAAGATCGACGCACAACAAGAACACAAGCAAGGAAGAGTATTTGAAGCAATCTGAGTTTCATAGATTTTTGGAGTTGCGTAACCAACAAAAAAGATCATCATACCGAGGCGACAAGTATTTTAGTATCATAGTGTTTGATACTTTAATTTTCATATATTACTTTATATATTTTGTATTTGGTTTTGAACAAGTAAAGTATTATAGTTTTCGTATTTGTATAACCATGTTCGTAAGTTTTTTTACTTATGAACGAGATTTAAGTTGTGTGTTCACTTTTTAATATTTATTACGCTACATATTTTAATAATTCTGTTTGATATTAATATCGGTATTTTTAACACTAGTCTTAACATCTGCTTTAAGTCTGTTCTTATTTTATTATTTACAACTATGAAATTATGCAGTGTTAGATCTAGTGTTCTCAACATCGAACTTAACACTGTTTTACTGATTCTTATTTTAATAACCATATATTTACAATTTTACAATGTTATTGAGTGTAGTCATATGGGTCTTAGAGAGATTCCGGCATTGAGGTGAAATATTGTCAATGACACTATGCTCAATATGTTGTTGATCTAACACCTTACGCAGCTCATCCTGACAAGAAGACATCATAAGGAAAATGGACAAGTATTGTTAGTATTCTTGCAGAGCTGATCTATTTCCTATAGAGACGAGAAATTAGAAGGGTTTTTAAATTGTTTGCATGCTAGAGGTGAACTTGGTTGTTCATGGTGATTAAGATATGTGGACTTGGAGAAGTCATGTAATTTTTTGCCATACCAGTTCTCCTGAAATGCTTCTCATTGCTATTTTTCATCATTAATCTATTTATGTATAAAAGCCTTGAAAAGAAATTTTTGGGTGATTTTTCGCGCCCTTGTCTTTGTATTATAGTTTAATGGTACTTTGGTAAGAACATGATTGTCTACCTATAGTGAATGCTCAGTACTTTGTATGTGTGGAAGAAAAATGATTTTTTTATCTTTTATTTTCCCTCTTTTTTTTTTCCTTTTTTAAATATCTCTAGTTAGCTTTACTCTATTCACTGACTGGTTTGTGTTTGTTTTTCCACCCAGAAATGACATGATATCATTACGATCTGAGCGTGACAAGTTAGCATTGGAAGTACAATTTGCACAAGAAAGACTTGCCAGATTTATGAAGGAATTTGATCATCAGGTTGACACATTTGAAGCTTTAATTTATTTAGTGGCTTTACCCATTTTAGAAGGGACAAATCTAGCGCAGTAGTGTACTTGTATATCTGAGATATTTTTTGACTATTGGTCTGACCTTGTGAACTTGTTTCATGGTTCATGTCAGCGAGAAGAGCAACACAGAGTCATTGCTAGAAATTTTGAGTTTTCACAATTGATTGTTGATTACCAGAAGAAGTTGCTTGAAAGTGCCGAGTCTTTCGATTCAACCAATGAACTTTTTCGGAAGTTAAAAATGGAGGTTCTTTTTCTGCCCCCTTTTTGGTTATCTTTCCTTGAAGATAATGTTGGTAAATTGTATTTATTTGATTTAATGGTACAGTGAAAATCGTGTTAATGAATTGTATAGGCTCGATCTACGTGTCGTGTAGTTAATCGTAGATTTTTGAATTTCTCAAATTCAGTTATTGGTGAGTGAGAAATAATGCTTTGAAGTTGAATGATTGATAAAGTGCTTTATTGTTTATCCCACATTGATTGTTAATCAATGTGGAAGGGGGTTTAAAAATGATTAATTTTTCATTAGTGGACATCAAGTGGGCCAGCAGGTGTTGTGGATTTTGTGTGAACAAAGCTCATGCGGGCTCTTGGACTTGGGTTCGCCTGTCCGCCTTCGGCGGAGCCGAGCCCGAGCCCGGACCTTGGACCTTGGGCCTGACTTGGGACTTGGGCAATTGGTCCAATTGAGGTGGTCCGTATGGGGGTTCTGGTTCAATCCAGGCTACCTTTTTAGTTGCGTACATTTTTTAACGTACACGCTCCTGAGAAGTCAATTGGACTCCTGACCGTTACGAAAACGGCAAGCACACTCCTGAATGCCTGACCGTTCAGGTACGTTTCTAAAACGTACAAAACGTCATGCAATGCATGTGCACGCTGTACCTGTCCAGGTTCATGCTGCCAGTTTGAACGTCTTAATGATGCCTTTAAGGACGTCATTAAGTTGGTTGATGTTACCCCTGCTGGAACCCTATATAATGGTGAGAGACTCCTTCTCATTTCACACATGAAATCATGAGAAACAAAGAACTCTCAGCATATACGTCACAACATATTATTTTCTTATTCTTTCTCTCATAGCTCTGTCCAGTTCGTCAAGTTCGCCTGAACTCTGGTATTAACGGTGCTGTTATATCAGAGACGTTAGTTTTTTTATCTTTGGGGATGAATTTCCAAAACCGAAGAGCACTACCGGGACAATTTCGTCTTGTGGAAAGAGATTCTCTCAACTCGACTATATAATTTTTATTTTCTGTTCTTTTTTCAAGTTTTGTGATATTCATATATTCCCTGTTTGTGCTCGAATTATCTCCAACAATCGCAAGACGAAATTTTGTTTGTAACTTTTCTATTTTAATATCACTACTGGATACATGTCGACCTACAGCACTCCGATGAGCTCGACTGCTCCTGCCATTACCTCCATCATTTTGACGATGACCACTGCCCCTGCAGTCACAAATACCTCAACGACTGGCGCGTCTAGCCAAACATGAACATGAGTCATGCTGATTTCCTCCTCAACCAAGGAATTCTCGACACCCTCCTGGAGACACTGTCGAGGCTCATCTCGGCAACCAACCCAAACTCAGGCACAACTTTGGCTGCTGGATTGTTCCCTTATGGGATGGGGACTTTGGTCCAAATTGTGTCAGCTTCGGCTTTGAACCATCCTACTGGGATGACGGGAACTTCGGTTCCAAGTATGTTTTCTGGATCATTCCCTTATGGGATGGGGACTTCTGTCCAAAATGTGTCAACTTCGATTGTGATCCATCATACTGGGATGACGGGAACTTTGGTTCGAAGCATGTTCGCAATGACTCCGCCGTCGTACTCTTATGTTACCCATTCAACGGGTATGATGGGGACATTTGTTCCTACTATGACCGCTCCGGTGCACTCCTCATGGATCATGCCCATCGCAGAGAAGCCTCCAAAATTCAATGGTGACGACTTCAAGAGGTGGCAACAAAAGATGTTGTTCTATCTTATGATGCTTGGATTCGCTAACTTCGTGAAGGAAGACGAACCACCTACTCCGGACGAGTCCGAGACCAACTTCAATGTTCGTGCCGCCTACGATAAATGGCACAACGACAACTATCTGTGCAAAGGCTTTCTCCTTAGTAGCCTAGAAGGTAGTTTGAGTAACGTGTACTCGGAGTAAATACCTCCAAGAAAATCTAGGAGGCACTCGAGAAGAAGTACAGCTTCGACGAGGCTGATACTAAAAATTTGTAGTCACAAATTTCATGGACTACAAAATGGTTGATTTTTGCCCAGTTATGGAACACGTTCAACAATTCCAAATGCTGGTGAATGACGTCCACGCCGAGGGGATGGTACTTCCTGATGCTTTCACGGTTTCTGCCATGATTGATAATCTTCCTCCGAACTGGAAAGACTTCAAGACATATCTCAAGCACAAGATAAAGGCAATGTCTCTTGAAGATGTTATCCGAAAGATACGAATTGAGTCCGAAGTTAGGGTTCAGTACCAAAAGTCGAAAGGTTCGTTTGAACTCAGGTTGAATCTACTTGAACAAGGAGACAACTCAAAGAAGAGGCCGCGTCCTGGCAACGCAAAGCCGAAAGCTCCCTTTTTTCAGAAGTTCAGCGGCAACTGCTACAATTGTGGCAAGCCTGGACACAAGTCTAAAGATTGTCGCAAGCCAAAGAAAAATAAGGCCAAGTCGAGTGCCCACTTAGCCGAGAAAGAGCTAACTAATGATGATCTTATTGAGGTTATCACTGAGGAAGCCAATATGGTCGAGAACCGTGGTCAATGGTTCGTCGATACTGCTGCAACATCCCATGTGTATGCAGACCGGAGCTTGTTCTCCAAATACCATCCCTGTGAGGGAAGGAAGTTGAATATGGGAAACCAAGCCTCTTCGCAAGTTGCAGGCGTTGGTTCGGTTGTCATAAAAATGACCTCCGGCAAGGAGATCAATCTAAATGAGGTGCTGCACGTTCTGGACATTCGGAAGAATTTAGTCTCTGGTTCAATTCTAGTTAGTCGTGGTTTTAAACTTGTATTTGAGGCTAATAAGTTTGTACTGTCTAAGTTTTGAACACTTATGGCTAAGGGTGACCTTACAAATGGACTGTTCAAACTAAGTGTAATGGCTATACGCCCAAAAACTGTCATTAATAAAATTGCTTCTGATTCCTCTTACTTTACTGAGTGCTCCAGTTTATGGCTTTGTAGATTAGGCCACGTTAATCTAAATGCAATAAAACGTTTGTCAAATCTCAATTTACTTAATGTAAATGAATTTAATAATAAAAGGAAGTGTAAAATTTGTGTAGAAGCAAAAATGACAAAGTTACTATTTAAATCAGTAGAAAGGAGCACGGCACCTTTAGAATTAATTCACACAGATGTATGTGATTTGAAGTTTGTGCAAACTAGAGGTGGCAACAATTATTTCATTACTTTTATTGACGATTGCACAAAGTATTGTTACATTTACCTTTTAAGAGATAAAGATGAGGCTATTGAAGCTTTTAAGAACTTCAAAAGTGAAGCCAAAAATCAACTTAACTGCAAATCAAATCTATTCGAAGTGATAGAGGAGGGGAATACGTAGCTCCGTTTGAGGAGTTTTGCAACGAAAGTGGCATAATTCATCAAACTACAGCTCCGTATGCACCTCAATCAAACGACGTTGCAGAACACAAGAATCGTACTTTGAAAGAGATGATGAATGCGTTGTTGATTAGTTCTGGGTTACCTCACAACATGTGGGGGGAAGCTGTTTTAACGAAAAATATATCCTCAATAAAATTCCACTTAAAGGTAGGGACGAAACTCCGTATGAGTTTTGTAAAGGAAGGAAACCTTCTTATAAATACCTCAAAGTGTGGGGTTGTTTAGCGAAGGTAGAAGTGCCTCTACCGAAGCAAGTGACAATCGGGCCCAAAATGGTTGATTATATTTTTATTGGTTATGCACTAAATAGTAGCGCCTATCGATTTATCATTCATAGGTCAGATGTTCCGGACATGAATGTCGGAACTACCATTGAATCAAGGAATGCGATATTCTTTGAAGATATCTATCCTTATAAGGATAAAGCTGCTTCCAGTTCAAACACTGGTAATGCTGAAGGAACTACAAGTTAAGAACTTGTGGGGATTGAACCTAAGTCTCGTAAACGACCTAGTTCAGAACTTGAAGCTCTAACTCCTAGACAAAGCACTCAAGCTAAAGTTGCTAAGGATTTCGGTCCCAACTATGTGGTTTTTCTCTTGGATGAAGAACCAAGTTCATTAAAAGAAGCTTTCTCATGGACTGATAGTTCATTCTGGAAGGAAGCTGTACAGAGTGAGATCGATTCGATCATGCATAACCATACGTGGATTCTGACTGATTTACCCAAAGGTTGTAAACCTTGAGGGAGTAAATGGATTCTAAAATGAAAGTTCAGAGCTGATGGATCAATCGATAAGTATAAAGCTCGTTTGGTTGTGAAATGATTTCTCCAGAAGGAGGGATATGACTTCTTTGATACATACTCTCCTGTGACGAGAATTACCTCTATCCGGGTGCTTCTAGCGATTGCTGCTTTGCACAATCTTGATATTAAACAAATGGATGTTAAAACAGCTTTTCTAAATGGCGATTTGGAAGAGGAAATCTATATGGAACAACCTGAAGTTTTGTAAAACCTGGACAAGAAAGAAAGGTGTGCAAACTGGTTAAGTCTTTATATGGTTTGAAATAAGCACTTTTACAATGACACTTGAAATTTGACGAAGTGATGATGTCAAATGGCTTCAAGATAAATGAGTGCGACAAGTGTGTCTACATTAATAATACTAATGACAGATTTGTTATCGTATGTCTTTATGTAGATGATATGTTAATAATGGGTAGCAACCTACAAGTGATTAACGAGACGAAACTTATGCTAAAAAGAAATTTTGACATGAAGGATCTGAGAGTTGCTGACACAGTTCTTGGCATAAGAATCATAAGAACTCCAGATGGAATTATCTTATCACAATCTCATTACATTGAGAAAGTGATCAAGAAATTCAATGCTTACGATAGTCTTCCAGCAAAGACACCTATCGAACTCGATGTTCACTTAAATAAGAACAGATGTGACCCTATTGCTCAGAAGGGCTATGCTAGGATCATTGGATGTCTGATGTACATCTCTAACTGTACAAAACCTGATCTAGCTTGCTCGGTAAACAAACTGAGTCGATATACAAGCAATCCAAGTGGAGAACACTGGAAAGCGTTTGTGAGAGTTTTGAGATACTTAAAGTATACTCTGAACTTTAGGCTACATTATGGTAGATACCCCAGGGTACTAGAAGGTTATTATGATGCAAACTGGATATCCGACTCAAAGGACTCACTGTCAACAAGTGGATATGTGTTTGTAATAGGGGGAGGAGCTGTTTCTTGGAGATCCACTAAATATACATGTATAGCCCGATCCACCATGGAATCTAAATTTATCGCTTTGGACAAAGCAGGTGAAGAATCAGAATGGCTTCGTAACTTTTTGGAAGATATTCCATGTTGGGAGAAACCCGTGCCGCCGGTTATGCTTCACTGCGATAGTCAAGCTGCTATTGGAAGGACAAGAAGTGGTTTGTATAACGGTAAGTCTCGACATATTCGTCGGAGACATAAAACCGTAAGACATTTGTTATCGAGTGGGATTATCTTCATTGACTACGTAAGGTCTATAGATAATCTAGCGGATCCATTCACTAAAAACATAGCTCGAGATCAGATGTATAAGTTGCTTGAAGGAATGGGAGTGAAATCCACATCTTAAAGATGATTGTAGTGGGAACCCAACCATGATGAGTGGAGATCCCACAAACTTGGTTCAATGGGAAAACTAAACAATAAAAGTCTGGGTAATTAAAACTCTACGACCCTATTCCTTAACGACAAAAGTAGAGTTTGTAATCTGTCATGTGGTGAGGATAAATCTCTGATTTTTAATGATTCTTGTGCAGGTCTTTGACTTAAATATGACAAAATACTCATTTAAGAATCACCTATGTAAGCGAGAAGTGAGGGCCGCTTCTACTGAATTCTTATGAATCCAAAGAAGTTGTCCATGGCCAGAAACGGACACAAAACGTGAGAACGGGAGAATTCTGAGACCTTAGTGGGTTAGTACTATTGTCTAGTATACACAAAGGGGAATAGTTCAAGAATTATGTTCACTAATCCGCCGCTATGCTCGGTAGTATTAACTAAGGAGGGTTCAAGGCCACAAGCCACCTATCCCTATTCTCTATTGTCTCTTAAGGACTAACCTATGTATTTGCATTCATGTTTTTTGATTTTGGAGTTTCTCACTCATGTGGGGGATTGTTGGTAAATTATATTTATTTGATTTAATGGTACAGAAAAAATTCGTGTTAACGAATTGTATAGGCTCGATCTACGTGTCGTGTAGTTAATCGTACCCTCACACCCCGTCCGTTGTCGACCCAACTACATCAAAAAAGAGGAATCTTGAACAATTTATAGTCAAGTTCCCAAATTTCCTCAATGACCCCATAGAAAAACATATAAGCATCCACTGGTCCTTTACCTTTCGCATTCGAATAATCGCTCGTTAATGCAACTATTGAGACACCACTATTCAGCAGCACACTTTTGTCATCCTGACGTTTCATGTAAAACGTATACCCATTGATGTCATAACCTTCATAACACCTCACATGTGAAGCAGGGCCATATTTTAACCACTTGGCTGTTTCAGTGATGTTATTAGGTGTCCTAGATAACTCTTGCATTACTGTCTCTTTGAACCATTCATAAAATGTGCGATTATGTTCTCTGGTCACCCATATTTCATCCCTCGAAGGGTTCTGTTGTTTTAAAATGGACATGTTCCGGTCGAGGTATGGATGGACCTCAGAAATGTGTTGCAATACGAGTTTGTGTGCCTGGATGCGCAATTCAGAATTTGCAAAGAATGCTTTGAGCCCAATAGTACCTTTTCCTGCAAGCCTTCCCTCGTGGCGAGATTTAGGAATGCCAATAGTTTCAAAATTCGCCAAGCAATCTGTACAAAACTCAATTACCTCCTCGGCAGTGTAACTTTCAATGATACTCCCTTCAGGCCAAGAACGATTCCTCACAAACCCTTTTATTATACCCATGTACCTCTCGAACGGGTACATGTACCTCAAGAAAACCGGCCCACGCAACTTACCCTCTCGAACTAAGTGGACAATTAAGTGCACCATAATATCAAAAAACGATGAAGGAAAAAACATTTCAAACTCGCATAACGTCTTAACAACGTCGGCCTGCAAATCATCTAATATCTCAGGATCAATAACTTTACTATAAATTGCGTTGAAAAAACAACAAAGCTTTGTTATTGTACGCTTCACATCTCTTGGTAATGAGCCTCGAATTGCAACCGGTAGTATGTGCTGCATTAAGATATGACAATCATGAGATTTCATACCAACCAATTTCAGGTTCTTTATTGAAATGAAATTTTTAATATTCGAAGAATAACCAGAAGGAACCTTGATTTTATTCAAACACTCATAAAAACTGATTTTCTCTTTTTTTGACATGGTATAACAAGCTGGAGGTAGGTAAGTTCGCTTGTCAGTCTTTTTCGGAGCTAACTTCTCCCGTATCCCCATTAACACCAAGTCTTGTCTAGAGTTAATACCATCTTTCGTCTTACCCGAAATGTTTAATAATGTTCCAATAACACTGTCACAACATTCTTCTCAACATGCATCACATCTATAAAATGTCTAACCAACAAATGTTCCCAGTATGGTAGACCCCAAAATATGGATTTCTTCTTCCAACCACCCGTTGAGACAATTTTAGAAAGTTTGCCGAACTCAACATCAATATCGTTAACACGGTCTTAAATTGCACGTCCGGATAATGGCGAGCTAGCAACTCGATCCAGGGTTTTTCCATTGAAAATCTTCTTTTTTCTATAAGTATGCTGACATGGGAGAAAGGCCTTGGTATCAATGTACACATTTGTTTTTTACTATTTTTCATCCAAATACTACTTGTCTCATCTTCACAAATGGGGCATGCCTTAGCTCCTTTATTTGTATAACCTGACAAGTTACCATAGGCTGGAAAATCATTGATCGTGCAAAATATCATGGCTCTTAAGGTGAAATTTGTTTGAGTATAAGTATCACAGACGGTCACACCTTCCAAAAATTTTTCAAATCCTCAATAAGAGGTTGCAAGTACACATCTATGTCATTTCCTGGTTGCTTAGGTCCGGATATCAACAAAGACAACATGATGTACTTACGCTTCATGCATAGCCAAGGAGGAAGATTATAAATTGTTAAGAGAACCGGCCAAGTACTATGACGACTTCACATGTTTCTATATGGGTTCATTTCATCCGTGCACAGTCGGGAAAATTTCATTTTTGGTACATTATGTTGACCACTTTCCAAAAAAGGTACGTGATGTTGGCCAGCATCAAACTACGTCTATTAAGTTGACAAATTCATCAAATATGGTACAAAAAAGCCCAATCGGGCTTTGATGCTTACGTGGCATGATTATTTAATTTTCTTATCATTTTTCAATTAATTTTAAATATTAAATGGAGGCAAAAAGTCATTTTTGCCCTTCCTTCCCATTTAGTTTTTTTTCCTTTCTTTCTTTCTAAAAATATTTTTCTTTTTATGTAAAACTAAAAATATTTTTAATACAAGTATTATAGAAATATATCTAAAAATATATAAAATATATTATGTACAACTTAATTTAATGTAAAATCAAAAAATAAATAAAATTATTATTTTTAAAATTAATAAAATTTTATAAAATTTTAATAAAATGAACCATATTTATTTATTAGTTTTTGCTCCTTTGATCGGATTTTCTCCTCCAAATCTAAGAGAAACCTATCAAGATTTCTATCTGAGGAGCCATTTTTATTATCACCACACTTATTTTGAGCAGCAGCGTAAAGGAGTATATTAAAAATTCTCAACGAATAAATAAATTAAATTAATTGTTTTAGAACAGCAACATTATTAAAACCTTGAGAATTAAGCTCTAAATCAGTAAAAAACTAAGACTAACCTGGCAACCTCAAAAGCCAAAAACAAACAAACAAAAAAAAAACTCTCCAATAAACCCAAATTTAAATAAAAATACGAAAACAGAGCAATACATCAAATAACTCAACCAATACAAATACAATTGCACTACACACACATTGAAAAGGATAAAACAAAACCTCGTAAGAATTAGTTTGAATTAGAGGCCGGCCTAAGCGCTTGGCGATTTCCTTTTTCTGCTCGAGAGCTTTTTTGGCGGCGTCGCGGTTGGGGTCGAGTTGTTTCAGCCCCATGAACAGCACCAAACAGCTCAGAGCGGCGCTCGCGGCGCACAAAATCAGCTCTTGAACGAATTTCGTCTCGCCTGAACCGCTTCTCATTTTTCTTTTTTAAATTTATTATTTCGTGTTGATTTGGGGTGGAAATTAGGGTAAGTTTAGCTGTTTGGGAATTGGAATTTCACGACGGAAAAAGAAAAAGGGAAAAACAATAAGTACAATAAGATTTTATAAAATTTTATTAAAATTTTAATAAAATGAACCAGATTTATTTATTAATTTTTGCTTGTTTAGTTTATAAAATTTTATTAAGTTTAAAAATAATAATTTTATTTATTTTTTAATTTTACATTTAATTAAGTTGTACATAATATATTTTATATATTTTTAGATATATTTCTATAATACTTGTATTAAAAATATTTTTAGTTTTACATAAAAAGAAAATAAAAATAAAAATATTTTTAGAAAGAAAGAAAGGAAAAAAACAAACTAAATGGGAAGGAAGGGCAAAAATGACTTTTTGCCTCCATTTAATATTTAAAATTAAATGAAAAAGGATAAGAAAATTAAATAATTATGCCACGTAAGCATCAAAGCCCGATTGGGCTTTTTTGTACCATATTTGATGAATTTGCCAATTTAATAGACGTAGTTTGATGCTGGTCAACATCACGTACCTTTTTTGGAAAGTGACCAACATAATGTACCAAAATTGAAATTTTCTCGTGCACAGTCCTTGCCGAAGATTTCTCTTCTCACTACCGAATTCAGGAAACTTACTATCAATGTTTCTCCATTGCGGATAATTGGCCGGATGTCTTAGTTTTCCATTCTTCTTCCTTCCTTCAGCATGCCACTGCAAATTCTTCGCTTCCTTAGCATTTGAAAACAACCGTTTGAATCTGAATATAACCGGAAGATAGTAAAACACCGTGACCGGAGGACCTTTTTTTTGTACAAGCCCTCCATCATCACTGCCTGTTTTTTTATAGCACGATTCCCCGTATTTTGGGTAGTCCCGAAGATCCTTGAATTCATTCCGATACAATATGCAATCATTTGGACATGCATTTATCCTCTCGATCTCTAGATCCAATGGGTACAACATTTTTTTCGCCTCATAGGTTGAAGTGAGAAACTCGTTATCATCAGGAAACGCATCTTTTAGAAGCTCTAGTAACCCCGAGAAACTCGTATCACTCCATCCACTCTCCGCCTTTTGGTTATATAGATTAAGCATGAACGATAAACTTTGTAAATTTGGTACAGTTAGGGTATAACGGTTTACCAGTATCAGCAGATAATCTTCCAAACGCAGCAATATTATTGATATCACCTCCTATATCAAGCAACATTTCATCTAATCGATCACTGTCAACATCCTCGTCGGTCTCTGTATTACTATCACTAGAACCATACGTAGACGGAGCTGTCGAGTGAGCTGTATTATCAGGTAAAGTCTCACCATGCCATATCTATCGTGAGTAACTTTCTTTAAAACCACGACGTATCAAATGGCTCTTCACTTGGTCCGTAGTCCGAAAGTGTCTCAGATTTTTGCAATCAACACAAGTACACACAATCGTCTCCGAAGCAGTCTTAGCTTTATTCTCCACAGCAAATCTAAGAAAACTTTCAACCCCTTGAATATATTCAAGTGTATTACGTCTACCATACATCCAACTTCGATCCATTACCTACCGCTTCACAATTGAATTAAGAACTCAATAAAAAAACTAACAAAGAAACAGAAAATTAATTTATCAGAAAATATAAATGCATGTATCTCTATTCATAATTTATTTTTCTTATTAATTACTTTTTTCTTGTTGTTATTCTGTTTTCCTGACAAAATTTATATAGTGTTAGAATTCATATTATATTATAATTAACTTTGTGATAAAAAAAACTCAACTAATTATAATTATTATTTTTATTATTATGTTAAGCAAACTAAAGTCGACTATCGAAGACAAGTGTTCCTCCAACAAGTCATCTACTGTTTTATGTGTATCAGAAATTTTTTGATAATTATATTACTCTGTTATTAGGCTGCGTACATTTTATTTTACATGATGTTTTATTAGGTGATTCACATGTACATGTATGAGTCAGCTGAACTTGTTTGCCTAAATTTTATTTTACCCCTTACTATTAAGTAGCACAGTTAAAAAAAAGCACACAACAATTTAATATAATAATTTTTATTCCAATTACCAAAATTCAAAAAAGTTACAAATGCAAAAAATAAAAATAAAAAATGCATGAAGAAAAATCAAGCGTTGGCATCCTTCCTCTTCGTTCCTGCCTGAGAATTACCAACATCATCACCATCAAACTGTGCACCAAGTTTGGTGATGAGAATAGATTCGAGCTTGGAGATGGAGAGCACCACCTCACCCCAATGAGCATTTATACTGCTCAGAATGTTGATGATTGCTTCTAACTTGTCGGCTATGTTCCGCATGTCTGCGGAAAGTTCTTCCTGCATTTGCTTCATCGGCAGGACAATCTTTTTTCTTCTGAGTTTCCATTAGTTTGCGAAGCTGTTCCGAAATCGTGTTGTCACCCATTATTTTTTTGAGATGGAGCTTTAAATTTCAATTGCCAGAAAGGTGTTGTGAAGATTAATATTCTTCACAAATAGGGATATTTATACCAACAACTTCAGTGCCTTTTCAAATTCCCGATGCATCATGACTTTTCAATTTCCCGATGCATCATGCCTTTTCAATTTCTATGAACAACAACCGTTTGGAATTCAAGGTTAAATAAACATTAATGCTGCTTCACGCCTTTTCAGATTAAATGAAGATAAATTATATGTAAAACAATAAATGCAAAAAATAAATACATACATTGTTCAATTTGCAAAGAGACTAGTAGGTGTTCGGTTAATTTCAAAAATTCCAACTGCAAATTCAATAGCAAAGATGAAAGATATTTGGGTGGAGTTTTGAATTTCTGTTCATCAATTATAAATGTGAAGATTCAGTTCAGAATTATGAGTTGTTCTAGTAATTTTAAAAATGCCGGTATTTTAAGAGAGGACAACATTTCACAATATGCATCGGTTGTTGACAGAGCGACCGATGCATATTATATGATGCCAAAATAATTAGCATCGGTTTTGAAAATAAAACGATGCTATTATTACTTTTAAATATAAATGCATCGGGATCAGTAAACAACCGATGCTTAATATTTTAAAATTTTTCAGCCGATTTTTTATTCACTTTTTTCTTCCCGCGGTGGCGTGTAATTAAATTAGAATAAGCATCGGTTTTTTAACAGAACTGATGCTCTTGTTTCGTTTCAGGCATCGGTTGTCCATCAACAACCGATACTATTTATTTTATAGAAGTTTTTGGATTTTTATTATTATGTGCATCGGTTCATGTCAGAAAAACCGATGCTTTATGTTTTGAAATTTTTGCTCAGCCATATACTCACCCTTTATTCCCACGAATGGGCGTGTAATTAAATTTGAATAGGCATTAGTTCTATCCAGAACCGATGCTCGTATTTGGTTATAAGCATCGGTTGCTCTACACGAACCGATGTTATATATTTCTTGAATCTATTTTTATTATAGGCATCAGTTGCGTCCAACAACCGATGCATATTGATTTTCCCGGATTATATAGGCATCGGTTGTTTGACCAAGAACGATGTCTATTTATTTTAATGAAATTTTTTGGTTATCTTATTATTATACGCATCGGTTGTTGAGGAACAGCCGATGCTATTAATATATAGGCATCGGTTGTCTTTTGACAATCGATGCATATAGCTTTTATTTATTACCAAAAAAAATCGTGCGACTATAGGCATCGATTTCTGCTTTAAAATCTATGCATATAACTTTTTTTAATTATAAAAAAGACCCCGCGCGACTATAGGCATCGGTTTTTGCCAACAACCGACACCTATAACCCTGTTCCGATGACGTTTTTTGCAGTAGTGAATGCTGCAATTGAACCAATTGAACCAAACATGTAAAATGACTAATTCTCCAGTTGATAAAAGGTGGGAAAACCTATATTAGCAACAGAGTGACATAAGATGCCCCTCTCAATCTCATGAAATCAAGCAACACACAACATCATACAAGATATGATCCAGAAAGAAAAGCATACAATGTACATCCATAGTTTCTAATCGATCATCTGATGAAAATAGCATACATATACAAGTCATTCATAATTTCTAACTAGCTCTTTCTGGAGTCAAAACCAAGATAAAGGCTTTCAGCTTTCGAAGTCCACCATTCATAGATGTAGATTTATTTACTTAATTATTATTCTCATTCTTTATTATTCATTTTTTGGAAGGGTGGCAGTTGAGATGGCTGAGTCTGTAGCTATTAGCTTAGAGTTGACACGGCTAACGGGAGAACTGAGATTATTTACAAGATCATATGTAGACAAGGAGAAATTGAAACTAACAGAGATCAATAGAAAGCTTATCGCCTTGAATGTTTAGATAGTATTGAATAAGAACAGCACCAAACCATGTCCATTATATATACATGTAACTCTGTGAAGGGAATATTTCAATGAGTTTAAAAAAGGATTAAGAGTCTAATATATTTTTTGATACGTATGAGGTTTCTAAGACTTTTATTCCCTTAAGAGTTTATTTTGTCTATATATTATTTTGACTTTCTTGCCAAGTATATTAGATATTAATTATTTAGAAAACTTTTTATACATATCTTATTTGGTAATTATTTCATATATTATTAGAATTAGTTTAGGTTGTAATTATCTTTCTCCTAGTTTGGAATTTTTTATGTTGCAGGTCATGATTATTAGGAGTCTTAGATTTTATCTTATATCCTTATTTAAAGTGATTTACTTGCAATATATTATGTAAATATTCTTTCCTTCTTTTGTAGGACTCTTTAAAAGCAAGGATGTCTATATGAATATGAGGACCAGCTCTACAACTTTATTACGCTGAATACGCTGAGAAATATACGAAGAAAAGATCAGAGTTGAGAGCTGGAGCGATTTATTCGATCAATAACAATTCTGCCCAGACGCAGATGTTACTGCTCGTGCTGCAACATCTGCATTAACATCCTGTTGAACGAATTATTTTCTTCCTACTTTTATGTTTTTATTAAGATCAAATCCTGGAGATTTTGATTCTTAACTTTTGGAAGAGTAATGCTGATTTAGAACAATCTTACTCGATAGGAGTTTTTTGTAGTCTTTACTTGTTTATATTTTCATGTGTAATCGTTGATACACTTTTCGAGTAATGACATTTTCGTCTTGAGGCACGACTACAAGGATTTATTTCGTGTAGTCAAAAGTTTTAAAAGCTTGTGTTTTGTTATTTTAATTCCGCTGCTATTTGTTTACACTCTGCACAAAGCACACTTGGTTTGTTGATTGTTCTAATAATTTTCTATTTTTATTCATGAACAACTTAGCGAATTAGGGATTGCAATTCTTTCAATTGGCATCATGAGCGGGCACTTGACAACCCTAAGTGTTGATCCTGAGTGCAAGCTTATAGATTCGCCTATTTGTTCTAAGTGTAGCACACCTTTTATTGAATCTAATATTGGGAATTCTAATTCCACTATTATTGCTACAGGAGATGTGAAGTCTGAGGACTCCAATGATAAGGACACCGAGGTGATGGAGGCATACGAGGAGTTGTATCAAAATTGGGTCAAGTTTGTTCAAAAGGCCAAATTTCTTACCAAGGAGAACGAACGATTGAGTTATGAGAATGGTGAATTGAAAGCGCCTATCGCTCATGTGGAGGTGCTTCTCACAACAAAAGATGAAGAACTTGGTAATGTAAAATCTAAAATTTACACCTCTCTTCAATCTTTGAAGAAGATGAGTACCGGTAAGACTAGTACTCAATTTAAAACTCCTGTTTTTGTTAAATCAAAAGAAGCTTGTGAAACACCAATTAAAAACTTACCTAAAACCTCTAAAAAATTGAAACGCCGAAAGCGTAAATATATTTTTCATCATTGCATTATGTCTGGACATATTAGACCCTACTGTCATAAACTTAAAGCTGAAACTACTAATAAAAGGTCTGCTAGTCCAGTGTTCGTCAGTCCAAGTAACACTTCCACTAACACCTCTCATAAATTCAAATCTGTTTGGGTTCGCAAATCTGATGTGAAGTGTAATTTTGTTTATACTTCTTTTAAGCATATGATTGCAGGGTCCTGGTATTTTGAAAGCGGTTGCTCGCGTCATATGACGGGTACTCGTGAGTATTTGATGGATTTTGAGACATACAATGGAGGAAAAGTGATTTACGGAGGAGGAGACCATGGGCAAATAATCGGTAAAGGAAAGTTGAATGTTGGAGGCCTTCCGAAGCTTCACAATGTGCTTCTTGTTTTCTTACAGGTACAAGGATAGCGGATAATTTCTATCTTGTGTGTAAGGATGGTGTTGCACTTGTTAAACGTATGAGTACTTTTACGAAGGGTCGTGGACAAAAACTTATTTCAAACTCTACGCGATCTTTGCACAAAATTTCTCAAAACTCTACATTTTTGAAAACTCGAGAAAGCTCAAACTCTTTAATAGAGGATTTTAATCCTAAAATTCTGGAGTCTTTAAAATATCGTGCGTGTTCTAATTTTGGTCACTTTGATTTTAAATGTGCTAATACTTTAGCGAGAAGTAGCTTTAAGGCTAGTTTAAGTGACTATGAGTCTAAGGAAGTAGAGACAGACCCTAATGTTGAGAAAAACTTGTTTTTCACAACTCTGAAGGGAGAAGTCGTCACTCTGTGTGCTGCTGTTCAGGATGTTGGTGGGAATGCTGACACACCACCACCGACATTCAGTCCAGAATTTTTAGACTGCACTAATATTGATTTAAATTCTGATGTTCTGTCAGAAGTAGGTCTCCAGCACAGTGAGGGTGATATTTTTTTTATGCTTGATCTTGATAACTCCCTTGTTTTCCATAATTTTGGTCTTCATGATATGACAATTGGTAAATTTAATGGTCATGGTTTACTCAAGCCTTATTATGTTTTTTATATTAAAGGGCTTGTAGTTAATCATCTTAGTATAAACCAATGTTTTGATGATGGTATTGATGTGAAGTTTGGTAAAATTTCTTGTGAAGTGTTTGATGTTTCTAACACTTGTTTTTTTACAGGTTTAAGAGCAGCTGATTGTTGTTACTATTTCATAGTATACAATCTTGTTGTGTTGCCAATATTGATGTTCTTGGTTTATGTCACTAAAAGATTGGGGATGTGAATTTGAAAATGATTAAGTAATTGGTTAGATTTGAAGCTTCTTGTGTTTTATCCAAACTAAACATTAAAGTTAGTAGTGTCGGTTTTGCATGGATAAATGGTAAACTAACTTATGATCATCGTCTCATGAAGAAGGGTTTTTTAGTCTCTGGTTATCTTGCCTTAGATATTGTTAATCCTATTGAATGTGAAAGTCTATGTGGTATAAAGTATGGTCTTGTTCTTTTTATGACTTTTTATTCACTTGGATTGTGTTTCATGATGAAAAATTGGGTACTCTTGAATCACTTGAGTTTTTAAATAAAATGGTTTTCAAAGTGTTCGGTTTGAGAGTTACCGAAATTCAGTTGAGTCATCATGTGTTTTTTGAGAATGATTCATTCTTGTTTGATAGAGTGGAGTTTTCTCATGAGCTTAACAATCTTCTTGAATGCAAGGAAGATTATTCTAACTTAGTCACGTTTTGTAAATCTTCCTCTTTAGATGATGAACAGGTATCTAGCTTGAACCTATTTGCATTTCAAAAGATCGATTTGGGCACTCTTGAGACTGTTTTGCCGGATGCGTTGCTAAGTGTTCCAACATTTGGACCAACACTCTTCACGGCTAATTTTGAATCTGATTATGCAGATATTAAGCATTTTCAAGTGGAGGATGATGTTCAGAACAGTTCTGCTAAATCTGACATTCTAAAATTTGATGTTACTGCAGGTGTTCCAACACTGCCAGTAACATTCAAATTTGCTGAAGTTGAAACTGTGTCTGTTGTTGATTTTGTTGTTGCTAACATTGTTACTACCAAAGAGACGGTGATTACACTTAGGAAGATGGTAAGTATAGGTTGTACATTGTTAAAATGTACTACGGTAAGATCTCTCCATTTTGCACTATCTTTTGAACTTAGATATGATAAATGCTTTGCATTAAGAAAGTTTGTGTTTTGGGGCAACAACATGATGTTATGGTGTGTGTATGAACATGTTAATGTGTCCTCTCTGTTAGGAGAACTTGAGTTTATGATATTTTGTGGTTGTTCCCAATTATTGTTGTTTTTCGAAAATTTCAAAGGGAATGGTTCACTTGAAAACACATTGACTGTTTTTGTTGATAACTCTAGTGCGACTGAGATATCAAAGATATTATTTCAACACTCTCGTATAAAACCCATTATTTTTCAATTTCACACTATACGAGATTTGGTTGAGAAAGACATTATTCGCATGGAGTATATTAACACCGAAAATTGGCAAGTAGACATAGCACCAAGGCATTAGAGTATAAGGGGTTTTCCTTTAGAAAATCTCTCTAGGTGGTCTGTATGAGTGCCGTCCTGCATGTTGCGGCATTTGACCTCACAATTATCGTAATACTGTATATTGATTTTTTTCTTGGCATTCCTTGTATAAGTCCAGCTGCTTTACATTCTTTCCCAGAGTGTGTTGTCTAAGTGGGTTGAAAGTTTCAAAAACAATTATGGGTTGTCTATCGCAGAAACGTGTGTTTCTTCTGGTTCTTATAAAATGAATATCTTGTATTATGAAGGAAGTCCTATCCATCCTAAAAGGGATGAAGAATAAATTGCTAAATCAAATCAATGATCAATGTGATCTTAACAAATGTTTATTTTACTTCTGTTGCTGCAAAGTGGAGGTACTTCTACTCCCGGACACAAAATATACAATCCGCATATGCAACTTAAAATGACTATGTCATTAACTGGGTTAAGGATTTTCAGTTCATTGACTTTGTGGACGAATGTCATCCAGTATGTCATTACATTCGGGACTATATTGTGTAGCAGCTGTGTTTTTACCAAATTTGTGTGTGAAGATTTCCCCTTATCATATTTTAGTCATAATTTAAGGACATGCATCACTTGGTGATATTTGTCTATCTGTTGAAATTTGGCTCCCGTGTGCAAAGTGTGGATGTAAGTTTCTTCTCCGTTTGGAAGATTTTGTGGGACTTGGATCTCGTGTGGTGTTATACACGTTTGTGTTAGATATGGATGAATTGATACAATGTTAAACAAAGTGTTTTCATATCTTACGATGACTTGTGTCAAAAGTGGATCTTATTCTCTTTGTAATCTTGGGTTTACATATCATAAGGGGTTTTAACCTATATATGATTCCTTGTTTGATAGAATTCTTAATTATAGGTTTATAATTTTATGAACTCTTTGAATTATTATATCTATATATATGTGGGTTCTCATTATCACACACATGATTCACTTTATTTTTCAAATATTTGTGAACGTTTGTTTAGATGGTGTGATTTTCTTGATTGACATCTTTTGTGCAAGAATGTTTATAACCTTATTAGGTGTCAATTAACTATCTCGAAGCCCAAGCAAGAGTTCTTTCACTTCCACCTTTGTCGTCGTCCTACTTAGCTCCACCACCGTGCCTGGATTTCTACTCAATCCGTCATTGCCATCCACGACTACTTCGATCATTGCTGGAGATGCCGCACAAGATGTGTCAAAAGGTGTTGCGGTATCTGGGGTAACATCTTTTGAACCCAGGTTTATGTTGCATCTTTTGTTCTTATTTCACCGTCTCCAGCCACTTAATCACTACCGACAGCTCAAAATACTGAGCCTGTTTTGTTATCGTCTTACTCTATAGCTATTCACTCATTACCGCAACCGCCAGATTCATCCACGACTGTAGTTCATATTGCCGAGCAAACCGAAGCCTTTGTTGTCTTGTTACCATTTGACAAGTTCAACAAGATCGTTGTAGAGAACCCTCCAAACTCTTTGTGCTTATTTATGAATCTCTCAAGTCCAACTACACTTTTTCTTCTCGTAAGTCCAAATGCCTCATTGACTATGGGCTTTGTACTTTTGAGTCCTTTGGCTCTATTGATGGTGTACAAGAGGAGAGATTTTGTTCTCTAGAAGAAGAGAAAGAAGTATGGAGGAGGGGATGTCACTGCTGATGTTGGTGCGAATGTTAGTGCTGGTGTTACTAACACTCTAGCCGGTTCTGTTTTGCACCAAATTTGCCTTTGGAGGCTAGGTTCGATTTTCCTAAATTTCAATACCTCTCGTTTTATGGCAAGGTACACTCCTTCTTCTACTATACTGATCTCTAGCCCGATTGATGATGGTAAAATATTAGCCATGTGTTGTAACGTCTCTTTATAGAGAGCAAGGGCATTATTTTTGGTTCCTCTAGCCCTCGGTCGAGTACTATTCTTAAGATCTCAAGTAATGAGAAATTTGCTACCGAGAATGTTTCTCGACTGCCCATGCATACTTTTGATGCTGCTGATAGTCATACCATGGATAATAAGTTCAGTTTTGTATACAAAGATGTTGCTGCAGTTGCTGCTACAGGTGTTACTGGAGATGTTGCTGAGGATGTTCCAACACACGAGCTAACATTCAGTTTTGGTATTGATATCGGTAACATCTTTTCTGAACCTTTTTATTCCAGGGCTATTTATAGTAGGTTTGTCTTATTTTTTATGGTCGTTCCTTGATTAAAAGAGTAGGCATTTAATGTCTTTTCTTTCTTTTAAATTGTGCAAATTTCTTGAGCGTCATCATTTATTGCTTACTGTGGTTGATATTGTTTATCTTGAGATTTCTGTGGTGTATGAGTTATATGCCAATTTTAGTGATGAGGTTTTAAAAAGTCGCTCATTTAATTCAGATGAGTCTATGTACGTAGTAATATTTTTAACCTTAAACTCGTTTAATGTTTTGTTTGAGACTCCTGATTGTGTAGGTGAACCATTGTCTTCTTACTTTTATATGATGATCCGGTTCCTAATGGGTGATTTATATGATCGATGGTCCTCTCCGTTCGCTTCTTCATGGTTGTCTCCATTTGTGGGTGTTTGCATGAGTTGTTATGCAAACTGGATTCCTTCGATGATCTGTTATCGTATCATCGAGGCTTATACTCGCGTGCTTTATATGTTTGGTACTTGGATGCCATTTAGCTTCGGGTTGCAGGTGTTTAATGAAGTGTTGTTCATTGCCACGATTACCTTGTCAACGTGGTCACTGCTTCTTCTAGACTTCTCTTTCGAGTGTTGATGTCTCAAGGATATGTCCCTCGTATTCCTCCTACTTGAAACCATGGTTCTTTATGGTTATCACTTCCATTTTGAACGACAAGACTCATCTTAGTGATATTCCAATTCACTATTCTGATGATGAAGACGTGTCTTTATGGTTCTAGTCCCACTGTCTCTGTTGTGCTTTGTGTTGCTCCTGATGTTGTTCAGAATGCTACTGCGGGTGTTCCAACATTCCCGCTAACACTTCTAGTTTTGCAGTTCTCACGTCTGGAGTACTTGTTTTTGAGACAAGTACAGTTTGTGAATTCTGCTATTGCTCATTGTACTGCCCTCTGGGCTTCTTTATTGGCCCACTTTATATTTTCGATCTTTCTGGTCAAAAAGGGGGAGATGAAATAAAGGTGGAGTAGTTGATGATGATGGAGCTTCTGGTGCACATGTTATTCGTAGAGATGTGCTTACTTCAGGGGGAGTTGTTGCTGCTACTGAGGAGGTTGCTGCAGAATGTTATTGGTTAGACAGTAACATATTTAGGGGGAGTTTGTTCTACAGCTGTTCATTATCATAATGGTTTGTTCATGAGGCTTCGTGATGAAGATGAATAATATGAGGATGAGAAAGAGTTGATTTTGAGACTACCACTACTGTACCAAAGGGGAGTGCTTCTTTACTTTAGGTTGTTATCTCTTTTTTTAGAGATATTTTATTTGGTTGTAGTTATTTGTTCTTGATATGTCTAATTGCTGATTGATTGGTTTTTGGTCTTTAATTCTCTGATTTTATACTGCAGCAAGTTAGGGGGAGTTTTTAGGTGATTATTCAAATTTTATACTTGTGTTTTTCATCATGTATGTTTTGGCCAAGAAAGACAAAAAGGGGGAGATTGAAGGGAATATTTCAATGAGTTTAAAAAAGGATTAGGAGTCTAATATGTTTTTTTATACGTATGAGGTTTCTAAGACTTTTTTTCCCTTTAGGAGTTTATTTTGTCTATATATTATTTTGACTTTCTTGCCAAATATATTAGATATTAATTGTTTAGAAAAGTTTTTATACATATCTTATTTGGTAATTATTTTGTATATTATTAGAATTAGTTTAGGTTGTTATTATCTTTCTCCTAGCTTATAATTTCGTATGTTGCAAGTCATGATTATTATGAGTCTTAGATTTAATCTTATCTCATTATTTAAAGTGATTTACTTGCAATATTTTATGTAAATATTCTTTCCTTCTTTTGTAGGACTCTTTACAAGTAAGGATGCCTATATAAATATGAGGACCAGCTCTACAACTTTATTACGCTGAATACTGTTTCAGCCTAAAAAGTGAACTACCCAGTTAATACTTGTAGAAACCAGAGCTTCCTGAACCTGCACCACAAAAAGGGGTTAGAAAGGACCACCGGAGGTTTTCCGGTGGGAACCTCTCCGATGCTTAAGTCAGTAAGCGCTTTTTTGGTATCCCTTGAGAAATTAGGAAAGGATGTTTGTAAAAGAATGACCTACCTCTCCCAGCCTTGAGGCTGAGATATTTATAGCTTTCCTTAACGGGGACCCCAGCCGAGATCTAAGGAACACATGGCGTGAATTAAGGGCCGTTACCCAACAAATTCTGACAAGTGGTCCCACCTGTCTCTTTGTTGGGAATTTGAGAAACAGTTCTCTCTTTCCAGATCTTCCTTATTTCCTTCCCTCAATCTAACCTAGTCCACGATACTTCGACTCCTCTTTCCTCTCGCCTCTGTTGCTCAACAGGTCAACTCTTGCTAATAATGAGGAAGAGCTCTATTTCTCAGGGGACTCAACCAGGCCTTTTACCCAGGTCAGGCTAATCTCCACCTCTAGGGCTTCGACTGGATATAACCTCAGGACCTTTAGTGTTCTTGCAGATGACCCAGTCAGGGATCTCAAAGGATAACCGTCCTTCCCCACAGCTTGTTCTGCCAGGAGGGCTAACTAGATCTTTCGTAGAGACGGAGTTAGTCTATCCTTCTCTTAAGTTATTCAATTATTTTGGGTCAGAGCTACCCCAAACTAGGTTTGGAATATATTCTGCTCTGTCAACTCCTCCCCCCAATCGGTTGGGGTAGATCGGTAATATCCCATGCTCCTTCGAAATAAATGTGATCATTTTATTTTTTATGACTTCTCGTACTGGGTAATCCCGAGATATCCGCCTGCCAAAACAGCCCTAATTATTGGTGCTAGTGGTGTCGGTCCATATTCCCCCAACGGTTGCCATATCCACACGTCTCTTCAGGTACTGTACCTGATTGGTCAACAGCATGTGTCTCTATTCAGGGCGGTTAGCGTTCCAGCTCACTGCCCAGGGCACGGTTCCCCTGCCCGCATYAAATGTGAGGATCCCATCAAATYCCGCTTTTTCCTTGATTTTCGTTTTTCAAATTGATCCTCCTTCCTTTTGTCCCCCCAAAATACCTTTTCTCCTTCATTCTTATATTCCTATTTCTTAAAACCCTCTAAAGGCTCCTTCTCTCTTTTCCTTGTAATATCTTGGCGATTTCTGCTTCTCCAGTAATCCTCTTCCAATTCCCCCAGAAATTATTACCAGGTACCCTTTCTCTCCTCACATACTCTTTAATTATGTCAATTTCTTCTTCCCGAACCAACTCCTCCAAGGAGAGTTCATCGGGAGCATCTCCGGTGAATTCCACCTCCACCGTGAACCTTTCCTCCACCGATTCTTACGCGATGGCTCCGGGGAGGGGGCCACCGGCGATCCTACCTCCTCCTCCTCCTGGAAATTTATCCTCGATAGTTAGCGATAGGACCCTCAAAGAAATCCGTGCCAAATTCCCTATCTCCGATATGTTCTCCTTTACTAATCCTGCACCCGGCGAGGGGGCGTCCTCGCCCCCCGCCGGTCATCTGACTTTTTATGTAGACCAATTCTATGCGGGGTTAAGCCTACCCGTCCATCCCTTCATCCTAGCTATTTCTAGGCTGTACTGCATCCCAGTACAGCAGTTCTTACCCAATGCCTTCCGCGTTATGGCCGGATTCCATCTGGCCGCCCAATATGCCCGAATTATCCCTACAGCTCAGCTTTTCTTCTCTCTATTCCAAGCAAAGAGCTCCTCTGGTTTTTTCTACTTATCCGGATGATCAGACGTCCATTTTTTATCAGGTCTTTCTTCCTCTCACAAGGCCTGGAAAAAGAAGTTCTTCTTTGTCCAGAGCTCGGGGGATTGGGTCTTCCCTACCGCACCCATCAGCTTTCTGCACCCTCAAATACGCTTATCTCAAGGGGACAGGTCATCAGATCTGAAAGAAAAGCTCGCCCTCTTAAACCAGAACCCCCTTGACTTGTCCAAGACGCTTACCATCAAGCTCTTGAACTTCTTTAACTCCCAACAAGGACACGGTCCTTTGCCACCCAAGATTGGTATTTTGTTTTATTATTGCTATATATATTTTAACTATCTTATTTTACTTTATTTTTCACCACTTCAATTTTTCATCTCAGAAAAAATGATGCTAGCAAAGATAGAAGCCAAAGCACGCAAGGCGGCTGCAGAGAATCAGAAGAGCCCTCTAGGGGAGCTTGCCAGAGCTGCTCAGGCTTCTGAAGAGGTCCTGCTTACCACGCCACTCCAAAGTCAACCCCAGGCGCCAATTAGGGCTCCCGAGCCCATTACAAGAGACTCAGAGACGCGGAAGAGCCCCGGGCGGGAACCAGCAGGTCAGCCTTTGACAAATCCAGAAGAGGAACAACAGCTGAAACGAAAGAAACGAAGCCGGACTGACTTCACTTCTCCCTCCCAGAATCCTCCTCAGACCGCTCTTCCCCTCGCTCCTCAGCCTATGCCCCCGTCTAGTCCTCAAGTACCCCCCTATCCGAATCAGACCTTTTTTAACAGGTCAGTCTTGAACTGCCCTGGAGAAGTAGCGAGGCAATTCATGATGGGGCTAGCTCCTACATATGACCATAACATCGTGGACAAAATGTCCGACCCGGAGCTAGTTGAGTTCTACTGCAAGGCAGAGGCTCAGGTATAACCTTTCCTGCTTCTCTCATTCTTAATTTTTCAAGTTTTTCCTACTTATCCTTTCGTGGCGTCAGGCCGTGGTAGGACGGGCATCTCTGTTGGCCCGAGCTAGGGGCTCCTTGCTGTATGCTGATCTTAAGGGAGAAATCAAGACGTTAAGAAAGCGAGAATCAGAGCTGCTGGCTAAGGCCCAGGAAGCCCAGGTCAAATTGAAGGGTTCAGAGATCGAAATAGATTTGCTTAAGGCTGAGCTTTTCAAGGCCAAAGAATTGGAGGAGAAGCAATGAGAGCTTATCCTTCTTCGTGAGCAAGAGCTGGAGGAGAAGTTGAAACAATCCAGGGCTGACGGAGTGGATCAAGGTCGTCTAGAAGGGCGCGCCGAAGGGATATTAGAGTTTCTCAACTCCGAGGAAGGGTCGCGCCTAATACAACTGACCAGAGAAATCACTCGCCGTGCTTTCCTGGGTTCTGAGGATCTGTATGATCTTCTTCTTCCAGAGGCGGAGGTCTACTATGGATTGGGCCTTGATGCCCACGCCAAATGGGTAGCCGAGCACCCCTCTACTCCCTATGACCGATCTGCTAAGATCGAAGGCGCCAGCGAGCCCACCTCTTTCTCCCATGTTCCAGCAGATGACCGCATCCACTTTCTAGACCCAGCGGCTTTTGCTGACCACATCCGTCAATCCTTCTGCTCTTCTTCATCAGCTTCCTCTCCCCCCCCTGAACAGTCGTTAGCAATGGTTGTTGCAGGCTCACCAACCTTTGCTAACCTGGGTGATTTACAAGATTCGGCCCAGTTCGAGAAAGATTTGGGGGAGACGTCTCAGGCCCCGATGTAGTCACGAGGAGGAGTGTGGAGTTTTAGCTGACCCTCATGCAGAGCTCAGTCCTTTGAAAGAAATCTTCTGTCTAGCTTTTCTGAACAGACCTGTATATGATGGCCTGTGTGGCTGATTTGTCATTTTCCGACATGTACTATGTATTCAAACTTATTTATTTAATATTTGATTGATGTTTTTTGTCTTGTTGCGACTCTTAGTTTTTTAGGGTTTCCTGATTTTTCGGGAACCCTAGTACTCTTTGATTCCCTTCACACGCGCTTTTATTTCTTTAAATATGTTCATGTCTTCGCTATTTTGCCAGTCCATTTAAAAAATGTCTTCCTCCCCTCTGATCGAAGAACTCAATGTGGTGAAGAGAAAAAATATCTCCCTAGTTGTAGAGAAATTAAAGCTTTCCGATCAACTGGTCGCGCTCAAGGAGAAAATCGGTTATCTCTATCGACTTCTGGAAAGAAAACGCCAGAAGAAACGTTTCTACAAGAGAGAATGGGCTGAGCTCCGGCAAGTGAACCGCCAACTTCAAGAGGAGAAGGTGGACCTGGCCGAATCGGTAGGCTGCTTGACCGCTGCCGCTGATGAGGTTCCGACGCTTGTCGATCACTCTGACAAATATCGCCGCCGCCTGCACGAAACGAAGCGTGAACTTTGGCGGATTCGTCGAGCTCTGGCTTCAGATCGGAGATCTTCTCATAGCTAAACCTTTTAGCCTTATATTTCGATGTTTTCCTTTGCGATGTCATGTAATCAAAGTTGCCAACCTATTTCTGAAAAGGTGTGGGCAGCCAGTATTTCTTGTGCAATAATATATGAGTCTCTCGAGTTTCTTTTCTCCATTTTCTTAACCGTTCAACTCACGCATATGATAATGTTAACTGCTGGGGACTTTACCCCTGAAGATTCTGTAGCTTAGTCCAATCTTAGCACATTCATACACTTTTGCTAGACGACAGGTCAGGCCTGTATACGTAGGCCCATTAATGGCTCTTATCACCCAGATTAGGAGATCCAGCTTGTTGACCCGGACCCATACTAAAGTTGGGTAAAATCAAGGCTTAAACTGATCATCAAGAAAATTTTTGGGACATCCGTCATTAGCCAATCCTGGCTTAAACTGACAATCAGGTCAGGAAAATTT
>BMAC01000273.1:6332-32258 GCA_014905375.1 Phtheirospermum japonicum | reverse complement strand
AAGCACGATTGAGATCTCTAAAGTCGATACACATGCGCCAGTCCTCCTGAGTCTTGGGAACCAAGACAGCATTAGAAAGCCATTCAGGAAATTGTATTTCTTGGATGTGTTTAGCTTTTAATAGTTTCTCGACCTCGACTTCTATGACGGCTTCCTTCTCAGGGCCAAAATTACGTTTCTTTTGCTTTATTGGCTTGGCGTCTAAGCTGATGTTGAGGCGATATTCTGCCACTTCTGGGTCGATCCCTACCAGATCTTCAGGAGACCAAGCAAACACATCCGCGCTACTTCTTAATAATGCAACTAGCTCTGTCAAGGTTTCCGGACTGAGGGTTGTCCCTACTCGAAGGACCCGACTCCCATCCCCCGGGACTACTTCAACCATCATCAAACCTTCCTCTCTGTTGGCCAGGTCTGTCTCTGGCGGTTCTACCCTGACCCGTTTGCCCTGTCTCTCTTCCTCCTCATTCCTCCTAACACACTCTATGTAAGTCCGTCGTGAAGCATACTGGTCACCCCTGACCTCTCCTGCTCCGTCCTCCGTTGGAAATTTCATCTTCATATGGAAGACGGATATAACGGCCTGAAATTGGCTCAAAGATGGTCGACCCAGCATGACATTATAAGAAGAAGGTGCATCCACTACCAAGAAACGCACTATTTTTGTCACCTTGTATAGCTCTTCTCCTAACGTCACGAGGAGTCTCACTGCTCCTAAGGGTTTTAGGGCTCCTCTCGCAAACCCTACTAGGGAGGTGGTGACCTCTTCCAGCTCAACGTCCACCTTCAACTGTCTAAAGCAGTCATAGAACAAAATGTCGGCAGAACTCCCAATGTCCACGAAAATTCTACGGACATTATAATTAGCAATAGTTGCAGTTATAACCAGAGCATCCATATGAGGGGCTAAAATACCATCACCGTCTTCTGACCCAAAACAGATGTTAGGGGTAGAAGTCATTTGTCCCACGTCTCGCGATTTTCGAACCAGGTCTTTTGCAGCTCTGACATAATTGTGTTGTGTCCGCTTGGAGTGCTCCTCGAATTCTCCTCCGATAATCATCTGGATTTCTCCATGAATGACCTGGGTCTGATCAGATCTTTTCACCTCAGTACGCGCCCTGTCTTGGCTGCTCCTATTTGTCAGGGTCCGATCATAATTCTTTTTACCAAATCTAGCTTCCTCTCTCCTTATCCGAATATACTCTTTTAGATGCCCCGCCTGGACCATTCTCACCAATTCGTCCTTCGTGCATTCATCTGTGTTATATCCGTATTCATTATGGAAGCGACAAAATGAATCTGACCTTTCTTTTCTTGGCTTCTGCGAGTAAGTTTTGGGCCACTTGAGATCTGGGTGACGCTCTATTGCTTGCAAAATTTCGCCCGGAGGTGTTGCCAGAGGAGTATATTTATCAAATCGAGACCTACCCATTGACAGCTCTGGTCTGGGCTTTTTTGTCGCTACCCTGTCATCCCTGTCGTACTTCTCTCTCCTCTTCTCCCCTTCATCCTTGAGTTTCAAAGCTTCTTCCAGATGGATATACTTTTCCGCTCTTTCCAAGAGCTCCCCAAATTTCAGAGCTGGCTTCACCACCAGCGACTGAAAGAAATCCCCCCGTCTCAAACCTTGCACTAGAGCATTTATCAACAGCTCTTCCGATGCAGAGGGCACTTCTAATTTGGCAGTTGTAAACCTGTTGATATAAGCACGGAGGCTCTCACTCTCCTTTTGCTTGAGGCTGAAAAGTTCCAGCGGTATTTTCTGGTATTTCCTGCAGCTTGTGAACTGGTGTAAAAAGGATGAACTGAACTCATCAAAATTGTTGATAGACCTCGGCGGAAGTTGACTAAACCAGAGCTGCGCTGATTTAGTAAAAGTCATCGGGAAGACCCAACACATGACAACGTCCGAAAATTTATGTAGGGCTGCTGCGATCTCAAAGCGACTGAGGTGGTCCCACGGGTCCGTGGTTCCATTGTACTCGAAGCCTAGGGAGCGGTATGAAGCTGGCACATCATCTCGCATGACTTCCTTAGTAAATGGTGTGCCCCTTCTTGCCGGAGTCATCCTATCCGTCACCATTTTTCTCTTAAACTCCCTTACTTCCTTTTGCAGACTCTGCATCTGTTCAGCCAGACCTGTATTAGTTTGGCCTGAAGTTTCACTGTCAGAGGTGGAGAAGTGCTCCTCCCCATCATGTAAGGGAGCCCGATCCGCCTGCTGCCCTCGTAATGGCTCCATTCCCGCCACCGGAACAGTCTGCGCTGGTGGTGTGTTGGATGGCGGCGTCGCCATCTCCGCAAACTTCTTCTCTACCGTCGTATCCACGACTTTGCCTATCAACTCCGAGAGCTGCAGAAGGAAGGATTCGTTAAATGAACCACCCGTAGCTGGCCCAGATTTACTGAACGGGGGCGGCGTAGCGCCTGGCGCGGCCCCTGTCGATGGCGCTGTCTCTTTTGGCCTCGTCGCCGCCGTATCTGTCGACCTGGGCATCCCCCATGGCGCGGCGGAACTAGGGGTTCCACCAAGCTCACCCACCAAGTTCCGCCGTAAACCGTCTGAAGCCATGAAATAAACAGAAAATCTCACGTCTTAACTTGATCGTCTTCCCACAGACGGCGCCAATTGTTTCAGCCTAAAAAGTGAACTACCCAATTAATACTTGTAGAAACCAGAGCTTCCTGAACCTGCACCACAAAAAGGGGTTTAGAAAGGACCACCGGAGGTTTTCCGGTGGGAACCTCTCCGATGCTTAAGTCAGTAAGCGCTTTTTTGGTATCCCTTGAGAAATTAGGAAAGGATGTTTGTAAAAGAATGACCTACCTCTCCCAGCCTTGAGGCTGAGATATTTATAGCTTTTCTTAACGGGGACCCCAGCCGGGATCTAAGGAACACATGGCGTGAATTAAGGGCCGTTACCCAACAAATTCTGACAAGTGGTCCCACCTGTCTCTTTGTTGGGAATCTGAGAAACAGTTCTCTCTTTCCAGATCTTCCTTATTTCCTTCCCTCAATCTGACCTAGTCCATGATACTTCGGCTCCTCTTTCCTCTCGCCTCTGTTGCTCAACAGGTCAACTCTTGCTAATAATGAGGAAGAGCTCTATTTCTCAGGGGACTCAACCAGACCTTTTACCCAGGTCAGGCTAATCTCCACCTCTAGGGCTTCGACTGGATATAACCTCAGGACCTTTAGTGTTCTTGCAGATGACCCAGTCAGGGATCTCAAAGGATAACCGTCCTTCCCCACAGCTTGTTCTGCCAGGAGGGCTAACTAGATCTTTCGTAGAGACGGAGTTAGTCTATCCTTCTCTTAAGTTAGTCTATCCTTCCCCACAGCTTGTTCTGCCAGGAGGGCTAACTAGATCTTTCGTAGAGACGGAGTTAGTCTATCCTTCTCTTAAGTTATTCAATTATTCTGGGTCAGAGCTACCCCAAACTAGGTCTGGAATATATTCTGCCCTGTCAAATACGCTGAGAAGTATACGAAGAAAAGATTAGAGTTGAAAGATGGAGCGATTTACTCGATCAACAACAATTCTGCCGAGACGCAGATATTACTGCTCGTGCTGCAACATCTGCACTAAAATCCTGTTGAACGAATTATTTTCTTCCATACTTTTATGTTTTTATTAAGATCAAATCCTGGAGATTTTGATTCTTAACTTTTGGAAGAGTAGTGCTGATTTTTACTCGATAGGAGTTTTTCGTAGTCTTTACTTGTTTATATTTTCATGTGTAATTGTTGATACACTTTTCGAGTAAAGACATTTTCGCCTTGAGGCACGACTACAAGGATTTATTTCTTGTAGTCAAAAGTTTTAAAAGCTTTTGTTTTGTTATTTTAATTCCGCTACTATTTGTTTACACTCTGCACAAAACACACTTGATTTTTTGATTGTTCTAATAATTTTCTATTTTTATTCATGAACAACTTAGCGAATTAGGGTTTGCAATTCTTTCGCTCTGTATCATCCCGAGCCCAACGTATTGATTCCAATAACCTAAGTCCTTAACGTGAAAATGGTGAACTCTGTATCCAAATGAATTAAGAAAATAAAATTGAAGATTTTTTATTGCTAACAATCCACAATTCTGTAAGAACAAGGCCATACAAATGGAACAAGAATTCTCAACTAACTGTACCCCTATCATAAAATGCATTTAAGTTCATCCGACACATTAAAAAAAAAAAAAAAGTTTGAACACCCGTTTGAATATCAATTCAATCAAGACAAAATAAATATTTAAGATAAATCGCATAACCTGAAACCCTAAAAGTTAATGATACCTGTCTTTCGTAATTGTCTTGAGCAGTTCGCCATCTTTGATGTTCTCTCTCCAGATCATCTTTCAAGGCAGAGATTTGGGATTCAAACACCACAATCTGCGACCTAGTGTAATTCAAACAAAAATCAACTCTTCTAAACAATTTGAGAAAAGGTACAAGATCATAATATCTAAATTCACTTGATCATATTTCTTAGATCAAATTTTCTAATATCAAGATTAACTTTGGCTCAATTCTGTCACGTAGTTTCATTATATTTCTTTAATATCGTTTTAACCACAGAGTTGATCATTGTCGCCAAATACCAGCTTTTATTTATCTAGTCACCGTAATCATCACAAGCAACCGACAATTACACTACTGAAATTTGATTGTAGACGCCATACATCCCCAATTGATGCTAACAAAAAAACTGTATTTGATCCTTCCAAAGTATTCTTCCCAAATTTAATTCTATCATAATTAGTTCTGTATGAGTAAGCAATTTTCTTTCAAAAACAGAAAACCTACAATAAATTTTTGCCAAAACTTTCAAAGTATATTAGACTATAAAGCATCAGATAATTCAACTTAACATTATAGTGATTAAACCAATTAACCTTCTTAATCCATTCATCCAATACTGGAATTATATTCCACAAATGTTAACAGGAATTATATGGAGTACTAGTATAATAACCAAGAAAGCTCACATTTTAACAGAACAATCATCCTTCAAACTGGCTATTTCACCAGCAAGAGCCTCTTCCTTTCCAGCAGTAGCAGAAATTGCTTCTTCAGTCTTCAACTTACATACACTTTCAAGTTCAATAACACGCTCTCTAAGTGAGTGAATCTCACTCTCTAGTGATCTCTTAATTTCATCAGCCTACGACAGAAAACAAAAGTAAATTGCTCTACTACAAAATAGGGATTTAACGTCGGCTGTTTAACGCCAGTTATTTAAAAACCGACGTGATGTGCAATCCACGTCGGTTAATTGAAAACCGACGTGACATAAAATATTTCACGTCGGTTTTGAAATAACCGACGTGACAAATTGTATTAAAAAAATGTTAAATACAATAAATAATAAATCCGGCCCGTCATTATCAAAATCGAGCCCCTTCTTCTCTTCTCCATTTTATCTCAGCCCCGCCTCCGAAAATTCTTTTTCTAAAAAGCCACTATGATCTCATAATCATACAGTATAATCTTCTGATTCTTTTGCTCTTTGCTCGATTTAGTTGTCCGAAATCTCTCAAGTGGCGACGGCGACGGATTGTCCTGTTGATCTTGTGTTTTTCCATGTTCAAATCAGAAATTAATTGTTGACTATTGACTGAAACAACTTTTGCCTCTTTTAGGATTATTTGTTTATTATAATTTATTTATACAAAGAACAATTTTTTTTCTGTATCCTAGATGATTTGTTATTATTTTTTCTATACTCTTTTATCTTGTACTAGGACGTTTGAACTCTAAAATTGATTGTTGCTATCGATTGAAATGACTCTTGTCTCAGGGATCTTTGGTAGGCTTTATGCACGAACTCTATAAGGGTTGTGCAGAGGATGTAAGGCGCAATCACTTTGAGAAGCTCCAGATTATTTAGAAGAGGTAGGGTTCCAATCTTGTGTGTGTACTATATCTGTTTTCTTTTCTCTTTGTCATGATTAACTTATCATGATGAAGTTGTTCAACAACACTTTTTTTCTCCTTGGAATTATTATCCTAATTTTGCCTGTCTTTGATGATCTCTTATTCTCAAGAAGATCTTGTGTTTTTTCATGTTTTATCTAGAAGTTAATTGCCGCCAATTGACTCAAACACCTTTTGTCACTTTTTTAGGGTTGAGTTTTTCAATTAATTTTTTTTTCTATAATTAATTTCTGAATTGTTTGTGTCCTAGATGATGATCTGTTATTATTATCGCCAGCATTTATCTTTTTTCTTGTACTAGTAGTATGCTTTAATTCTGAAATTAGTTGTTGCCTATTGATTGATTGAAGCAACTTTTGTCTCTGTTTTCAGGATGCTGAAATTATTGTGTCAGCTTGCAAAGAGTGCAGTCTCTCTGAGAAACTTCTGATTATTGTCCCAACTGAAACAGGAAATGTAGGATTTATCCCAATCTTGTGTGTGTACTAGACCTGTTATTATAGTCCTCTTCATCATTTAGAATTCTGAAATTGATTGTTGTCAGTTGATTGAAACTTCTAGTCTCTTTTTGAGGATTAAATTGTTTTGATTTATTCAGGGAGACTTTTTTTTCTCCCTTTCTTTTCCGAATTGCTTATCCTAATTTCCATGTGTAACTCATCAATTGATTGTTGCTAATTGACTGAAACAACTTTTGTTATTTTTCAGGATTAATAAGTTTCTCCGAATTTATTTATTTTTGAATTTATTATCCGAATTTATTTTGTGTGCCCTAGACGATCTGTTATTATTCTCGTCGTCCTCTTTTATCTCGTATCAGATTCTGAAATTGACTTTTCCCTGTCTATTGTTTGAAACAACTTTTGTCTCTGTTTTCAGGTAATTGAAGATATGGTGGCACTTTGTACGTTTAATCACGCCACGATGAGTGAGTATTTAACGCATTTACACAGTACCTCCGAGAAAACTCCGAATGTAGGATTTATCTCTATCTCGTGTCTTGGATTATTATTCTCATCCTTTTTTTTTCTTGTTGAGTTCTGAAATTGATTAAACTATTATGATTTTTCAGGATTATGTTGTTTGAATTTATTTATACACCAAACTATATTTTTCTTCTTTGCCGAATTGTTTTTGTGCATCATAGATGATCTTTTATCATTCTCGCCATCCTCTCTTGTATCGTACAAAATGTTTCGAAAATCAGAATGAGTTCGTGATCTCTAAAAGGGGGAACAATCGTCTGATGGAAAACAACTTTTGGTCGGAATAGCATTGGATGGGCCTTCTCCTTCGGATCCTTTCTCAATGCGTTGTCTCCAAAATAGAAAAAAAAGTGGACTGGAATTCGTGCTATAAGTGTGGTACCTTACTACAATACTAACAAAGCATGCATCGTGAGCAAAGACAGTTCGAATCTCACATCCCTTGAGAAAGCTCTAAATTATTTAGAAAAGGTAGGTTTTTATCCCAATCTCGTGTTTCCTGGATTTGTTATTCTCGTCCTTGAATTCTGAAATTGTTTGTTACCAATTGATTGAAATTTTTGTCACTTATTAAGGATTAAGTTGTTCAAATTTATTTGTACATCAAACTGTTTTTCAGATTTTCAAAAATCCTAAGTGCTATTGATCACTTAATCTCGACGAAGTATATGCTCATTCTCTTCTTTGATATTTGAATTCCGATACGTATGTTTGTGTATTCATGTTTAAATTTGACAATATTATGATGCGACTTTTTTATAGATCCTCCCCATTGATCTCGCGTGATGGCTGTTGATGGTCGGTATCGTCCCGAATACTCCACGGAGGAACCGAGCCGAACCACTCAAAGTAATCTAGAGAACTCAACTGGCCGAGCGGAAAGCGCCGAGCAGCCGAAAGTCCATGCGCGGTCTGTCGAGTCCTGCCAGGCGACCCGCCGAGCAGGGAGCGCCGTGCACCCGACCTGCTGAACCACTGAGCTCGGCCGTTTCGTTGACTATCGCCGTGGACCGGCGCTGAGCGCTGACGCCAACCTGCCGCGCAGAGTTCACCGAGCTGCCGAATTGCCGAGCTCGACCGCGTCGCTGACACTCCGCCCCCCCTTTTTGACTGAATTGAATGTTCGGACGACCAGGACTTGATGAACCCGAACCCGCCTATGCATATCCAACTCCGCGCTCAGGGGCTTGTTGATGGTCAATATCGTCCGGGAGCAGAGTGCCGAACAGGACCCTGCCGAGCAGACCAGCACAGACTGCCAAGTCCTGCGCAGCTGGCCCCGAGAAAAGTGCCGAGGAGGACCGCCGAGCAGGATTTGGCCGAGCAGACCAGCACAGTCCGCCAAGTCCTGTGCAGCTGGCGCCGAGCAGGACTCCGCCGAGCAGGATCGCCGAGCTATTCCACCGAGCTGTCGAGCTCCCCCGCCGAGTTCCCGAGAGCTGACGCACGGCCTGCTTAGAGCTGGTGAGCTCTTCCGCCGAGCTGCTGAGCTCTTCCGCCGAGCTGTCGAGCTCCTCCGCCGAGTTCATCCGCCGAGCTGCCGAGCTCCCAACCGAGTTCCCGAGAGCTGGCGCAGGGCCTGTGATCGATGAATTCTCGACGCGTTAGTTTCGGAATCCGTCTCCGCAAGAGTACGGAGCCGGTTGTAGGGCGGCGAGTTCTTCCCGAGTCGTGTCTCTCGAGGATGGATATTATCGGCTTATCGGTTTCTTAATTGCTCTTATCGTCAGTAGCGACTAACTATTCTAAACTAGGAAAGCAGTAGTCATTGTTCGGTTTCGGTTTTTATAACTAAGATTTATATGGAAATACAAGATTTAAAAACATTGAAAATGAAAAGAAAATTAAAGGTTATTAAAAAACGATTAATCTAAACTAGTTAAGTAAGAAAGCCTATAGTTTAAATTAAGGAAAATGGAGGAAAAATTAAGATCTAGCTTATTTGAAAAAGTTAACATTAGTTTAATAAAAATTAAAGTTCTAAAAAGAAAGATTATATAAAACTTCTAAAAACTTAAAGATTGATCTAAACAACTTAACAACTTAAAAGTATAAGTTAAAAAGCTAGAAAGCTATAAAATGAAAATGGAAGTTTGATGATCAAAATAACAACTAAATTACGATCAAACATCAACACAAAATTAAATGAAATAACAAGGAAATGAAACTATATTAATGGAAAGATATTACCAAGAGTAATGATCCACAAAAGCTTGAAATGGAAAAGCTTGAAAGCTTGAAGGATTCTTCATAAAAGAAAACTAAATCAAAGCTTGAACAACTAACTAACTAAGATCTAAAGCTTAACTAATCTATTGCTAATTACTAGAATTTTTGGTAATTAAAATTGATCAAAATGACAAGGAATTATTGGTTTGGCTTTGAAGGAGCTCTCCTGGGAGGAAAGAGCCTTGCTGCAAGTTGCAAGTTGTTTTTCTTGAAATGACGTCTGATTACTTAATACTTCAAAAATTTTGCTTTTCAGTCGATCGACTGCATCGTCAAAAATGGCCAAAAGCCCTGGAATTCAGTCGATCTTCGGAGGACCCAGTCGATCGAAAGCAGTCAATAGGCCAAGTAGGCAGTCGATCGACTGCGTTGTCCAAAATGCCAAAGTTCCCTGGAATCCAGTCGATTTTGGAGTTCCAGTCGATCAACTAGAAGGGCAGTCGATCGACTGGATTGCCGCACCCGACTCGATTCCTCGTTCTTTTCACGTCCGCCGGTTTATCGAACCTAAAACATCTAAAAGCAAGCGAAACACACGCAACGTAATACAAAAACGATAGCAAAAATATGTACAAAAAGATGCAAATCAGCCTGCCGTGAGATGGTGAGATCTTCCGCCGAGCTGTCGAGCTCCTCCGCCGAGCTCATCCACCGAGCTGCCAAGCTCCTCCACCGAGCTACCGAGCTCCCCCACCAAGTTCCCGAGAGCTGACGCACGGCCTGCCGAGACCTGGTGAGCTCTTTCGCCCAGCTGCCGAGCTCCCCCTCCGAGTTCCCGAGACCTGACGCACGGCCTACCGAGAGCTGGTGAGCTCTTCCGCCGAGCTGCCGAGCTCCTCCTCCGAGCTGCCGAGAGCTGGTGAGCTCCTCCGCCAAGCTGCTGAGTTCGACATGATCCGCCGAGCAGAAAGTGCCGAGTAGGATGTGCTCATCTAGCACGGGCACAGCCTGCTCAGCTCACTTTTGTTCCCGTATCAAGCAAGAAGCGCCGAAAGGGGTCATCAGTTCACCATCCTTGAATTTGTCCGGAAAACAACTGAGGACGGCACCAAGTCGCTGAGGACGGCACCAAGTCGCTGAAGACGGCACTAAGTCGGCAAAAAATGGCTGAGGTCGGTACTAAGGCGGTGGAAACTAGTTGAGGACGGCAAGGAGATAAAAACAAAATAGACAGAGGATTTTGGTGAACCAATGAGAATGGGACAAGTGTCAAATTAGGGTTTCCATTGGGAACTATAAATAGCCTCTCCAAGAGAGAAAAAAGGATCCCCATTTTTAGAGAGAGAAACATAGAGAGCTTTAGAGAGAGAAAGCTTGTATTTCAAGGTCAAGCACCTGTAAAAAGGGTCCGGCTAAGGCCGATCCGAACTGATTTTGAGGAATAAAAGTTAAGCACTTTTTCCCACTCGTTTCTGCTATCTAATTGTTGTTCTTCTTACTATTTTTTATTTTGTATTGGTTGTGTTACTCTTAACATAAACAAAATGGCGCTAGAGGAAGGGGTCTTGTGATCTGCAGTCCCACTTGCTCAGTCAGCTCTTCGAATTTGATTTTCTATCTTCTGCCCGATTCTTCATTTTTTCTGAGGAGCTGAACTTCAGCTCTTCGTTGTGTTTGAGTTTGGTAAAAAAAAAAAAGAGAGAAAGAGAAGAAATTTCTTCTCATCCTACTCGTCAGCATGGATCCTTCAGAAAGTTCAAGGAGAAATCCTGGTAAGGAGCGCCAGGAGAGGACTGTCCAATCGGGCCCGAATGAGCTCGACCCGAAACAGGTCAGATCTTTCATGCAGCACCCTACCTTTGCTAAGAAATTTGAAGAGATGGTGAAGGCAGCAAAATCAATCTTGACACGAGAGGCTCTGGTCGGCTATCCCAAGAATGCTGACCTCCAGGAAGGATAATCGGAGTCAGACCCAGCTCGAGTGTGCAGCTGGTCTATTAGGCCAAGGCAGATAAATATGGTCGAACAGATGAAAGGGAATGAAGAGCTGGCTGAGGATCCAAATGGGGATGAGCCCGGCAACACAATCCATGAGGAAGAGATGAAACTCAAATAGAAGAATTTGCACATGCAAACCATAAAAATGAAACAAGGATGCTTTGGGCTCAAGAAGAGTAGCCAAGCTAGCGGAAGAAGAGCTAGAGAAAGAGCTAAAATCCAATCGCGAGAATGACTAGTATGCTGAGCTCTTCCAAGCCGAACAGAGCAAAGAACAAAAAATGGAAAAAGAACTCTATGGGTAACAGTGCCGAACAGAGATTGACGACCTCAAAAAAGCCGAACAGAGTGAAGAAAGGAAAAAGGAAAACAAGCTCTCTGGGCAACAATGCCGAACAGAGACTGCCGATCTCAAAATATCCGAGCAGGAAAGAAAACAAGAGATGTACGCTGAACTCGAGAAGACCGAGCAGGAAGATGCCGACCTGAGCAGGTACCGAGGTCGGTGGCCAGAAAAAGAACCGATGTGGGAACTCAAAGACATCGACTACCAAGCAGAGAATGCCAATCTGAAAGTCATTGCCGATCTGAAAATTGTCAAGGATGAGCTGGATCCCCGAAATCCAAGCTCGAATAGAAAGGCTACCCATGCTAATCTAGTTGAAGAACTTGATTGGATCTCAGTTGATGAACTCGATCTGAGCAAGCAGCTCCGAGTCGGATGAGATCTGCAGGAACCCATCAAATCCGAGCTAATAAGCTTTTTGAAAGCGAATCAGGACGTCTTCGCATGGACACATGCCGACATGCAAGGCATTAAGCCAAATAAAGGCGTTGAGAAATCCTAAGGCGTTAAGCCATCCAAAGGCATTGAGCCAACCTAAGGCGTTAATCCATTCTAAAGTATTAAGCCAAACAAAGGTGAACAACCACTCAAAGGCACTTAGCCGAACAAAGGCATTAAGCCACTCAAAGTTACAAGCCAACCAAAGGCACTTAGCCGACCTAAGGCATTAAGCCAAATAAAGGCGTTGAAAAATCATAAGGCGTTAAGCCATCCAAAGGCATTGAGCCAGCTTAAGGCTTTAAGACATTCTAAGGCATTAAGCTAAATAAAGGTGAACAACCACTCAAAGGCACGTAGCCGAACAAAGGCATTAAGCCACTCAAAGTCATAAGCCAACCAAAGGCACTGAGCCGACCCACGACATTAAGCCAAACAAAGGCGTTGGAAAAACCTAAGGCGTTAAGCCATTCAGAGGAATTGAGCCAACCCAAGGCGTTAAGCCATTCTAAGGCATTAAGCCATTCAGAGGCATTGAGCCAACCCAAGGCGTTAAGCCATTCTAAGGCATTAAGCCAAATAAAGGCGAACAACCACTCAAAAGCACTTAGCCAAACCAAGGTATTAAGCAACTCAAATTCACAATCCAACCAAAGGCACTTAGCCAACCTAAGGCATTAAGCCACTCAAAATGCCGATCTCAAAAGCAATCAGTTGAGCTCAAGGTGTCGAGCTGAGAATGTCGAGATCAATCCAGCCGGCACACCTAAAAGAGCAAGGGCGAGGAAAATGCCGAGCTGAAAATCTCGAGCTCAATCCAGCCGGCACACCTAAAAGAGCAAGTTCAAGGAAAACGCCAAGCTCAAGGTGATGAGCTGAAAACATCAAGCTCAACTCAGCCGTCACACCAAAATGAGCAAACTTAAAAACATTGCCGAGCTCAAAAGTGCCGAGCTCAAAAAGAGTCAAAACTCAAAATTAACTCGACACGTAAAAAAAGAGCAAGTTTTCAAAAATCCGTGCTCAAAAAGAGCCGAACTCAAATTAGCTCGACACGTAAAAAAGAGCAGGATCTCAAAATAAAATAAAATATATATATATATATATATATATACGAGCTCAACGTGCCGAGCTCAAAAAGAGTCAAAACTCAAAATTGACTCGACACGTAAAAAAGAGCAAGTTTTCAAAAATCTGAGCTCAACGTGCCGAGCTCAAAAAGAGTCAAAACTCAAAATTGACTCGACACGTAAAAAAGAGCAAGTTTTCAAAAATCCGAGCTCAACGTGTCGAGCTCAAAAAGAGTTGAACTCAAAATTGACTCGACACGTAAAAAAGAGCAAGTTTTCAAAAATCCGAGCTCAACGTGTCGAGCTCAAAAAGAGCCGAACTCAAAATTAGCTCGACACGTTAAAAGAGCGAATTTCCAAAAATTGCCGAGCTCAGAATTGCCGAACCCAACATTCCGAGTTTGAGCTCGGGGTAAAAAAAAGAAAAAAAGGCAATATGTGGAAATATTTAAGTCGTCAAGCTGAAAACACAAATAAGAGAAGCCACTCAAAAAGTAAGCTAAGGGCAAAGGATACTGAAAGGAAAATCGGCCGACCAGAACTTATTCAAACCGAGAAATACGAGTACATCAAGGTTGACCGCCCAAAGGTGACGCGCTGATAAAAGAACAAAGAAACAACCAGACCAAAACACAAGCTAATCACCATTCTCATCGTTGCGCTCCTGTCCATCGCCGAGGTCAACATCCAGATCGTCATCAAACTGATACTTGTACCAACGAATTTCTAAAAGTCATCCATGACAAAGAATCTCTCTTGTACTGAAACTCCAATATTGATTGTACCTGAACTCGCAACCCTAACTCGATTGAGGTTCGGACTAATCGCCACCCTGGCTAACTCTATTGAAGCCCCAGAAACCGATCGAATAAGGACCAAAAGGAGGCGAAAGGACAAAGTTTCCTGAAATAAGGGGCTGAGATTATTAAAAAATTCATGTGTCCTCAATGAAGTTTCTTGGAGAAAGGAAGAGAAAATGAGAATGGATATCAAAGGTGTCACATGTCACAAGGGTCCAAAAGCACTACGGGACAAAACTTGCAAAAGCTTCCATTTCGGAAAGTGTGATGGTCAAACTTCCCGCATAACAAGGCCAATAGGACATAACACATCGTGCCCAGGTCGGCTCGGCTCTCTCGGACGACCAGAATTCAATGAGCCCGAACCCRACCACACATGTCCGACTCCGCGCTCAGGGGCTTGATGATGGTCGGTATCGTCCCGAATACTCCACGGAAGAACTGAGCCGAACCACTCAAAGTAATCTGGAGAACTCAACTGGCCGAGTAGAAAGCGCCGAGCAGCCAAAAGTCCATGCGCGGTCTACCGAGTCCTGCCAGGCGACCCGCCGAGCAAGGAGCGTCGTGCACCCGACCTTCTGAACCACTGAGCTCAGCCGTTTCGTTGACTATTACTGTGGACCGACGCTGAGCGCTGACGCCAACCTGCCGCGCAGAGTTCACCGAGCTGCTGAATTGCCCAGCTCGGCCACGTCGCTGACACCCCCCCCCCCTTTTTTTGATGAATTGAATGTTCGGACGACCAGGACTTGATGAGCCCGAACCCGCCTATGCATAGCCGACTCAGCGCTCAGGGGCTTGTTGATGGTCAATATCGTCCGGGAGCAGAGTGCCAACAACCCTACGGAGGATTTTGCCGAGCAGACCAGCACAGTCCACCAAGTCCTGCACAGTTGGCGCCGAGCAAAGTGCCGAGCAGGACCGCCGAGCAGGATATGGCCGAGCAGACCAGCACAGTCCGCCAAGTCCTGTTGCAGCTGGCGCCGAGGCAGGGACTCCGCCGAGCTACTCCACCGAGCTGCCGAGCTCCCCCGCCGAGTTCCCGGAGAGCTGACGCACGGCCTGCCTAGAGCTGGTGAGCTCTTCCGCCGAGCTCATCCGCCGAGCTGCCGAGCTCCCAACCGAGTTCCCAAGAGCTGGCGGCAGGGCCTGCCGAGAGCTGGTGAGCTCTTCCGCCGAGGTGCCGAGCTCCTCCGCCAAGCTCCTCCGCCAAGCTCCTCCGCCGATCTGCCGAGCTCCCCCGCCGAGTTCCCGAGAGCTGACGCACGGCCTGCCGAGACCTGGTGAGCTCTTCCGCCCAGCTGGCCGAGCTCCCCGCCGAGCTCATCCGCCGAGCTGCCGAGCTCCCCCTCCGAGTTCCCGAGACCTGACGCACGGCCTACCGAGAGCTGGTGAGCTCTTCCGCCGAGCTACCGAGAGCTGGTGAGCTCCTCCGCCAAGCTGCTGAGTTTGGCATGATCCGTCGAGCAGAAAGTGCCGAGTAGGATGTGCTCATCTATCACGGGCACAGCCTGCTCGGCTCACTTTTGTTCCCGTATCAAGCAAGAAGCGCCGAAAGGATTCATCAGTTCACCATTCTTGAATTTGTCCAGAAAATAACTGAGGACGGCACCAAGTCGCTGAAGACGGAACTAAGTCGGTAAAAAATGGCTGAGGTCAGCACTAAGGCGGTGGAAACTAGTTGAGGACGGCAAGGAGATAAAGACAAAATAGACAGAGGATTTTGGTGAACTAATGAGAATGGGACAAGTGTGAAATTAGGGTTTCCATTGGGAACTATAAATAGCCTCTCCAAGAGAGAGAAAAGGATCCCCATTTTTAGAGAGAGAAACATAGAGAGCTTTAGAGAGACAAAGCTTTTATTTCAAGGTGAAGCACCTGTAAAAAGGGTCCGGCTATGGCCGATCCGAACTGATTTTGAGGAATAAAAGTTAAGCACTTCTTCCCACTCGTTTCTGCTATCTAATTGCTGTTCTTCTTACTATTTTTTGTTTTGTATTGGTTGTGTTACTCTTAACATAAACAATGGCCTTCGTTATGCATTTGCTTTTAAGTTTTAAAAAATTGAATTTTTTTTCCTATTTTAATTTTTTATTTTCTAATCTGATGCACGATCCAGTCACGGTTGTGTTGGATTTTTTATTTTTATTTTGATTTTAATTTTCTAGTCTGAGGTCACATTTCTGTTGGATTTTTTGTTTTCTCATTTAACTAACTGAGTATATTTTTGCCAAATATGTAGGATTTGGTAGTTTCTGCTTGGATTTATTGGAAAATAAAATTAATTTCATGTGTATATTGTATCGTGATACCCCTTGATAAATATATGGTCATTCATGGTGGGTTTTTTAACATAATTAACCACTCAATTTCCTGCTAGGTCTATTATTTTTTGATGAATATATTTATATCAGATTCATTTTATTTATCTTTTTCCTCTATTTTTTGATTCCATGTTTCTTATCTAATTAAATGAAATGATAATTCCCAGATAAAACTATGTATACTATTATCTTTTTTTTGTTTTTTACCTGTACGTGGAGATTTTTGATCTGGGATGTGCTCTTACATGAGAATAGTTGTTGGCAGTTGAAAGATGGGGTTGTCTTTCACCAAGCTTTTAAGCCGGTTGTTTGCCAAGAAACAGATGCGTATACAAATGGTCGGTCTTGATGCTGCTGGTAAAACCACCATTCTCTACAAGCTCAAGCTCGGCAAAATTGTCACCACAATCCCTACTATTGGTATGTTTTTGTCTAGTCACTGTCTTTTTTACTCTTATATCAATGTATAAGTTTCGCTATCACAAATAATCAAATGTATGTTCCAGATATTTTTCCTGGTTTTTAATTTCGTCTCATAATGCTGCACTTTTTAAAACTGCTTCAATAAATTGTTTTGGTTTGTTCAGGATTCAATGTGGAGACTGTGGAATATAAAAATACCAGTTTCACTGTTTGTGATGTTGGAGGCCAGGACAAGGTATGCATCTTCTTTTTAATGTCATCCCCCTTATAATTGTAATTATTGGGATTATAATTGACTAATAGTTATTGATCTTGTTAGTAAAGAACTTTGCATTATTTAACTACTTCAACAACAAATCACATATTCCATGTCTGGTTTTTGTTTTGATTGTGTTAAAATCTTAATCGGAGTGCCTTCAGCAATTGGAAATCATAATTTATTTAATAGGTGGGATGGTTAAATATATGGCAGCCTTAAAAAAATCATATAACCACATCGATTATTTGTAGGAACCGACATGAAACGTCACATCTTTCACGTCGGTTATATGTAAAAACCGATGTGAAAAGTCACACCTTCCACGTCAGTTTTTAAAAATAACTGACGTGAAAGAAGTGACATTTCACGTCGTTTTAAAAAACCGACGTGACTTTTAACGTCTGTGGCTATTACGTCGGTTTCAAAACCGATGTTAAATGGGTGAAAAAACCGACGTCGTTTAGGTAGTCTGTAGTAGTGTTGAGCCAGCAGATGCGGTAATTGAAGCATGGAATCAATTGAAGCTAATAATGATCAATAATACCTCATTTATATAATTCTCATGAGCCAACTCCATTTGTTTCAGTGCTTCTTCATTTACTTGAGCTATGCATTACCTGAAGCATGTGATCTTTGCTAGCCTGTCCTTCCCCTCTCAATTTTTCAATTTCATCCCAGAAATTTGCCAATATCTTGATGAAATTAACATGAATATAGGCAAGAAACATACATAAAGAACTTATTTCCTCACAGCCAATTGATAAACACATTTCAAACAAGATCACTGATAGATGATTTTGAAGATGGCATAGCATATGAGAGACCAAAAAAGGCCGCACACCAGGATTAGGCAATGTGATCTGACACACAATGTAACAGCTAACAAAAATTTGGATCAAACCACCATTACGCCAGAAGATATGTAAGACAACTGAATATAACTTTCACAGAAATTCCTGGAAGATCATATGTAAGACAAACCCCTAAAAATGAATTATTGCTGAAACTCATCCAAGAGCAACATGAAGAGTGGCTAGCCAAGGGAAAGCCTGACAGCTTAGGAAAACATGGTCAAATAAAACATAATTCCAAGAAAAACTCAGTGTGTTACATCTGAAGAACTGCCTATGTTGTTAACCATGCCAGAGAGTGGATGGGAGAAGTAAATGTATTTTGTATTATGGTCATGCCCATCTCTTTGTTCAGACATTGGGAGAGGAAAACTAAGAGCAAAGCCTAGATGATAAATTTTGTAAATATAACAAGTATTTATTACATTAACCTTTTCATTAGAAGAGGATAGACCACCATCAGCACCGTCAGAATCCTGCATAAATAGATAGAATCATAATAAGTATCCCGGATTCAATCAGAAGATGTTTTGAAAGACCCAGGGGCTTGAGAAAAGAAAAGAAAAAATACTTCACAACGAAGCACTTGAAAAACAAAATCAAAACTTGAAAGATCAACATTATTTTGGGAGAACATATAAGACAACCAGCATATAAATGTGCAATATTATGAAAGATCTAAACAAAATAAACACAATTCAACAAGATATAACTGCTTGCACTTATATGTCTATTTTGTGTGTACCAGATGATCCAAGATTTTGTGCACCCCTTTTAAGAAATCTAATTAAAAATACGTAAGTTTTCTCGCAAGAGTACGAGGAACTTATAAGGTGGTGAGTTTGACTCAAGTCGAATCTCTCGAGTAAACAAATGTTCGGTCTCTAGATATTTTTATCAATTAATAATATAAATACATATACATCGGGGGTTTCTTTGAAGAATTGATTTGATCATTAAACTAAAGCAATTTTGAATTTAAAACTAATCGAACTAATTATCGTAAACTAAATTATCAACTATGAGCAATACTTAAATTATTCGACTTAAGAACTAGGAAATAAAAGCAACGTATCTAAGAGCATGAATATAAGAATCTATCACGAAGCAAGTGTATATACGAATCTAAAACGAATAATTAAGAATAAATCAACTCGCATAAATAAACTAAATAAATCCAATATCCAAGCATGAAACGATTACAATAGTTCTAGAATTAACTAAGAATTTAACTAAGCAATTAACTAGGAAAATAACTACGTAATTAACTAAGAGTTTAGAATACTTATTGAAACTAATAAAAACGATGAAATCTCCAGCTAGTCCGGAGTTGGACGTTGATCATGGGCGAATATTGAATCCCGAACGTGAAACTGAAGTTTCAGACTTATCGTCCTTCCATCCTTGATCTCGGTCTTGAAGTCTCGTTATGAGATGTGGAATTATGTTTATTCTAAGCCTAAATACTCTAGGTAGTCATGTCTCTCCCCAAAAATCCGAAATATGAAGGGTATATATAGATATAGCATGTCTTGGCGCACAAGAAACCCTAAAAAAGCATTTCTGGCCATCACGTCAACGTCGCGTCGATCGACGCGGGCTGGCTCTCGGCGTTAACGTTGCCTGGTTACTCGTTTTGACTGCGCGGTAGCGTCGACTGACGCGGACATGCATCGGCGCAACAGAGAGTTGCGTCGATTTGGCGTTGACGAAGCGACGATCATCGCGGGTAGGGACTCGCGTCGACGTAGCGTCGACGCTTGCGTCGATCGACGCTACTGAGGCTCTGTCTCATTTCCTCGATCTTTCTGCTACTCGTTCATCGGAAAGCTCGTTCTCCAATCTTGATCATCGATCTTCATCTATTAACGCGCTGAACGCTTCCGGTTACTTAGCTGTAAGGTGAAGAACACCGAAATATCACCTAATTGCATCAATTGTGATCAAAATACGGTAAAATAAGCTAGAACAATAAAAATACAAAATTAAGCATAAATCATCCAGCTTATACCAAAAACAAATAGAAAAACGTACTAAAAAGCTAATAAAAATAAGGACAAATCTACGCTAATTAATTACCCCACACTTAATTGGTTTGTTCATCCTCAAATAAACGATAAATTCAAAGTATAACTAGAATGAAAATAAATTCAAGCAAAGAGTCGTGCTGGGCAACGTACATAATTTTAAAAATATAGGTACAAGTCTCACAACATAAATCACTCGACCATTATTACATTATCGCTCCAAAAATGAAATCATGCTTCCTCACGAAAGATAGTATATATATATATATGTGTACGCTCAAAAGCACTCAAGTATTTTTTGCATGTGACGTGTATAAACTCAAATCATACAAATACAAGCACAATAAATAAGCACGAAAAATCAATCTCTTCTCAATCGCAAATTAAGTGTGTTGTCAAAACTAAGAATCGTAAAAGGTCTTTACGGGTTGTAATGTAAGGCTCTTTGGATGGGTGTGGAATATATAAGTCGTGTGGATAAATCTCTCACTCAACCTAATCTAATCAAGAAGCAAATTGCTTCACCTCGTTCAAAAATAAAAACCTCACTTAACTCTCATAACGTAGCCTTAAAATTAGGCTATTCCTCAACTCGAAACTCGTAAACCGACTGTAAGCTCAAACCACTTAAGCACAATTGAAGCTTATAACATGATTCTTATACAACTCTTTGCCTTTTAAATATTAGGCTTCATAAGAAAATAAACAAGCTTTAAATTAAACGTGTAGGCAATTACTCAACAAGACTCACCATCCTTTATTATTATTATTTTTTCCCCCGTTCATTCTTTTTTATGGGGTCTCTCTCTCTCTCTCTCTCTCTCTCTCTCTCTCTTTTTAAGATGGTGGTCCTTACTTACAAAATAATAAGTTCTTAATAAAAATTTCCAATACTCAAATAACCAATAAAACTACGATCTCCTACCACACGCTTTTAATGGGTTAGTAGGGGTCTCAAAAACACTCATGGCTAAAGACATGGACTATTTGGCTATGATTGGCTCATTCAGAATTTATAGTGGCTAAAAATTTATGGATATGGCCGAAAATAGGTTTTATATGTGCCTTAACGTCATTTTCAAAGTCAACTACACACAGCGGTATCATAGAGATATCAAAACAGAGACTTATTCAAGCACATGCAAAGATGATAATCACTCTGGCTACTCACTGTCTTTTGCATGAAAAAGTTTTGAATTGACACTTCTTTTTGGTTTTTGCGAAATCAATTGCGTCCAAGTACTATTTTACAATATATAAATAATAATTTTGAAAAATTTATGCACTTACACACGCTCAAAAGACAAGATCATCAAATCAAACATAGTTAACTTCGACAGGTAAGCCATACAAACACAATTAAGAGCAGAAATAGCAATTAATTACGTTTTAAGCATATAATTATTACAGGCCAAGTATTAAAAATTACACAATTAAGCAATACAAATCACACTCGACCACCCCCTCTCTAAAAATCCCGGCATTCTCCTAAATGCCACAAATACATCCAAAAATTAAAAAGAGGAAGGAAAAAGAAAACATCCCTAAAATAAATGGCCAAGCCGCTACTCGTTGATTTGTGCAAATGGTCATCGCTTCAACGTGCGCAATAGGAAATGCCCTAAGAAAAACAAAACAAACAAAAGCAAAGAAGATAACAATATTTTTGGATTTTTACTTTTTATATATATATATTTTAATATTTTTAGTAAAAGCATATAAAAATAAAGATACAAGATTTAGAACTCGCGGGAACCATCGTCGTCTTGGTTCTCATCGACATCCATGCTCGGTTGGGGATAAGCCGCCTCAAACCGCTCTTCGAGCCTCGATATAGGAGCTCGCATCTTCCTTAAGCTCCGATGGTTTTGCTCGTGGTTTGTGTCGATCTTGTCATCTATGATTTGGAGCTTGTCGAACATCTTCAATTGAAATGCTCGGTTTTCCTCGAAAAATTGGCTTTCCCAATCGGGGCTCGGGCCCGAAGTGGTGCATAGGGCCGGCTCCAAATCGTCATACTCGTCGTTTCGAGATGAGGAGCCTCCATGAGTCGAAGACCTCACTCGGGGTGCGAGGGCACGTGTCAAAGGTAGTAAAGTTGTCCCAAGTGGGCGAAGTCCATTTTCGGCCGGCTCGAACCCGAAGTGATGGGCGAAGCCGGTAATGTATGGTGCAAAGGATAGGAGTGGCGTTTTGCTTCCAGGCGTACCATTGGTAACATTGTAGAGTCCTTGAAAGATCAATGGGTATAGCCGGACTTGTCGACCGTCAATAAGACATTGTAGAACGTAGAGCTCGGACTTGGTCGCGTAGGTGGCCTCATTTTTGCATAAAATGATGTGACCGAGGATCTTGTAGGCGATGTAGAGGGCTTCATCTTAAATCTTTGTGCAAGGGAATCGCTTGTAATCGCCCGTGTTTCCCCGGTGATCATCCCCCCAAAAGAGGCTAAATTGAAGCCTTGAACTCCCACCGGGTGGTCCCCTTCGGTTAGGAAACCAAAGATGTTGCCAAAAATCTGCTCGTTCACAAAAACATCATTCCCACCTAGCCTACATGTGAACGTCTCATCGTTCCGGATTGCCAAAGTAGTGAAAAACTCGAGCATAAGATCGCTAAATCCGGGGAGGTGCATTTGGGCGAAGTACCCACACCCGAGGCCATCGACATAGCGGGAAAGGTCGGTGTGGTGTTCCGAGCCATTCGAGGCCTCCTCCTCAATTCCGTTGACGTTCAAGGTCCGATGGGTCGCAAACCCCCATTTTCGAATATTTTTAAAAGTGCCCCCTTTCTTTTTGTCGTAAATTGGGAACGGTGCTCCATATTTCCCCGAAATATCCTTGTGTTTTCCCGCTCGAGACATTATCAATCAATAAGAAATTGAACGGGAATGAAAAATCTTGAAAAATAAACTTTTTTCTCCTTTGGGGAATTTTGTCGAACACTTGGTGTGCGTGTTCAACCAACTAAAAATTTAAGAATTCCTTGCACCAAGAACTTCCCAACTTAACCAAACAACAATAAGATGGTCCCAAAAGAGTATAAGCGAAGTACCTCAACGTCGTACGAACCTTCTTGCCGGAATTTTGCCCGTATTTGCTCCAACCCTTTGTAGCTCGTTTTTGGGATATCGGCTTGTATATAAGTAGGTTGATCAAATTTGTGGGCAATGTGGTGTGTGAGACGAATTTTTGTGGGTTGGTTATGGGTGTTTGTAAGAATTTGAGGAAAGAAGAATTTTTGAAGAAGGAAGGAAAACTTTGAAGTTAGGGATTGAAAAGTGAAAGAAAAGGGGGAGAGTTGGCGATTTTAATATGTTTTCTGGGCTATTCCCGCGGGTCACACTCAAACGGGTCGGGTCGGCGGGCTAAAATCCGGTTTTTAAACGCTTCTGGGCCGGGTACGGGATTCGCATCGACGCTGCGTCGATCGACGCGAGCCCAATCGACGCTACAGAGAGCAGTTTCTCGGTAGGTGCGTAGACGACGCATCGACCGACGCGAGCAGCCTCGGCGTCGACGCGGGCGGAATTCTGGGTCGAGTTTTTTTCTTCGCTTATTTGATCAATTCTCCTCGTTCGAGTCCCTCCATCTGTTCTAAACAAATAAAAATCAAAATGAAAAATTAAATAAATTGAAAATAAGGTACAAAAGGATACAAAACGCTTGGGTTGCCTCCCGAGAAGTGCAAATTTTAACGTCGCTTGCTCGACGCTATCTCGTTCGTTTAGTTCCAACCGTGTGGTGGATCTCCTAACTCCACAAAGTCGTGATCGTGATTCTTCTTTCTTCCATCACGATAAGGCTTCAATCTATGCTTGTGAATTTGAAGGGATGATTTTCTGACGACATCATATAACGTGGCTACTCCATACTCGTCTAATTCTTTTATTAAGAACGGTCCGCTCTATGCAGCTCCAAAATCAGCTGGGTCATACTTACGTTTGTGATTATACAGTACTAATTCCCCAACCTCATACTGCAAGTTTTTGACTTTCTTAGCGTGAACCTCTTTTGGTTTCTTCTTAATCCTCGTCCATTCGTCGATATATGCCTTGCCCTTATTCTTTGTATGCGAAAAATTTTTTTTAGGGCCGAGGGAACTGTACCTTGAGCGACTTATTGGTGGCTTCAACTCCACCCTTTGCTCAAATTTATGTGCTTTGCTCTCCACATTTAAATCATCAAGAAATTCTTCTACAATATCGCGTATGTCAATACCTAGTAACTCGATCAAGTCCTCCCCACTTAAGTGAATCTGGTCCTCAAACTCCTTGTACTCCTTGCTTGAATCAACTAGTGTATCTCTTCCCTCGATAGAAAATCCGGCGTCATCCCCGTCACTCAATTTGTTCAAAGTTGCGATTCCTCTTAACTCGTGGACGCACGATGCAAGGCAGGGGAGGGAGTGTTTTGAATATCTTTTAGAGAAAACGTCACTGTTTCACCCAAAACGGTCATTGTCATCCTCCCTTTGTGAACATAAATTAGAGTATGGGAGGTAGACATAAACGGGCGCCCCAATAAAATGGTATGCTCCGTGCTCTCAGTCGGTACTTCGCCAATGTCCATAAACACAAAATCAACAGGAATTACGAGCTCTCCAACTTGTACTAAAACATCTTCAACTATTCCCAAGGGTAGTCGGATTGATCGATCGGCCAATTGTGGTCTCATGGTTGTCGGCTTTGGTGATCTAAGATCAAATTCCTAATAGAGCGAATACGGCATTAGATTTACTCCTGCTCCAAGATCCAACATTCCTATTACTTTTTGTCCATTAGCCAATGAAATAGTGATGCAGAAACTTCCAGGATCGCGTTCCTTGGGTGACAATGGCTTCTTAAAAACCGCGCTAACTTCCTTCGGCAATATTACGTATTGATTCGCCGCCAAACGTCTCTCTCTCGAGGCAAGATCCTTAAAAAATTTAACGTAGGCGGGCATTATTTTGATTACCTCCAAAAGTGGTAGGTTGATATTGACATTCTTCAAGAGGTTGTATAGCTTCATGAACCTCTTGTTCTCTTTCGCTGGACGCAACCGGCTCGGAAAAAGAACAACATCCTTAATTTGCTTCGTTAATTGCTTCGGAAGTGATGGTTCGTCTTTGCCAAGGGTTTAGTTCAGAATCGCCCCTTGAATGGATCCAGGAACATATCTATTGGTGGATTTATGTAGCTTGTCTACTGGTTTAGAAATGATTTCCTCATTCTGGTCCACTATGCCATTGTCGATCTTCTTCCCATTGCAAAGGACATGAATCGCCGACGCTTGCTCTGCCTGACTTGGGAGCTTGTCCTTCTCCTTATTTGACCTCGCAAATGTCAGTCGCTAGTTGTCCCATAGTTCTATCCATCCTTTCCATGTTTTTAGCTAGATCATGCACTATTCCAGAAAGATGGTCAATTCCGTTCACCTTCTTTGAGAGTTCATCTATCTTTGCGTTCAACTTTGTAAGTCCCTCTCTATTGTTGATTGTCTCAGCCACTTGATTTTGCTGCCAAACCAACAGTTGATCATTTGGTTGAGCCGTATTAGACGCCTGCCCTTGTGTATGAAAATTATTTTGTGGCGGTGGTGCTTGCGAATGTGGTGGCAGGTACTGCGGATCGGGTGGCATGTAATTCGTGTTGGGAATCGGTGGTACCGTCGCGCAGCGAAAAACAAAAATTTTTAAATCAAAGTAATTTGAATCGTATTCAAATTGACGACGGCCCAATTTTATAATCAATTAATTCAAACAATATTTTTAATTTCTTTTAATAAATAGAAACAATTTGATTTTCGTAAAATCGAATAAGCATGGTCGGTTTCTATTTAATATATATATATATATAACAATTTTATATATATATATATATATATATATATTAATATATTAACATTATATACAACAATTATATATATATTAATATATTAATCATATATTTATATTATACATTACATATTCTGCTTGCATGCATACTTAACAACTTAAGCATGCACATATTAAAACATACACTGCACACACATGTTTACTTCATATATATATATGTTTCAAAAACAGCATACATGCACTAACACATATACAAGTCATACTTTTATACAAACATATCACACACCTATATTTATCAGATATATATAATACGTATGCATCCATATATATATATATAACCATGAACAGCGGTTTACCTCCTGAGATTAAATATCGTGCACCTGCCAACCAATTCCCGGGCTGAGTACAGAGGCAGGAGGCGGGGTAGCAATTCCCAGAAGAGCAGCCGCCTCGGATGCTTCTGTGGACTGCGAATAAAAA
>BMAC01000272.1:1396145-1414375 GCA_014905375.1 Phtheirospermum japonicum | reverse complement strand
TCATCCATTTAATGAACAATGGATTAATCGTACATTCTTGAGTAAATCTGGATGGTGTAGGCTGTTCACCGTTGATAAAGCCTTCTAATCCATATCCACGGATAGCTGCAGTAACTTGTTGTTCCCAAAGCAAGAAATTAGTATCATTCAGCTTAATGGTGACCAGTTGACTTTGTAGCTGAACAATTTCAGGATTCTGTGTTGATCCATGTGATCCATCTGCCATTTCTGCTTGTGTTGTCGCCATCAGTTAATAAAAGAAAAAGTATTTGACAGTGATGGATCAGAGCCTAGGCTCTGATACCATGTAAAGGAAACAAAGCAGTTTGAAAATGACCAAAAGATCATTTTTGAAAGCTTATATAAAGCATGTTTGTTGTTTTCCTTAAATGTAGCTCGTTACCTTTCTCAGCACATACATCACATATTTATACATACATATGGAGCCTAAACAGATAAACCCTAGTGGTGTAGCTACACCATAATGCCCTACAAACCATCAGATTCAAGCTCCTGCACACAGCCTGTCTTCATTTGTCCCATGCACACGTCTGTCCTTTTTCCTCTTGCCTTTATCCAGTTGTGATGTTTTGTTTCTATCTTGTGAGTCATCAGCCAAATCCTTATCATCTGCTGATCTGTCCAAGTGTGTAGCGGTGGCAGCTGAGGTGCCATTGCTAACAGATTTTAGCTAGCAAAAGATTTTTTTAAAAGAAAAATCACATTATAATATTAGCAAATGCCCAGTTTTTCAGCTTCTGCTTTACTGGATCAAATTTTCAAAAGTAAGGAAAGTATGCTTTATATTTTTAATTCTATTTCTAATTTGGTTTTTACATACAAATAAAGTAAAAATTAATTGTTTACTATGACTGTAAGGTGCAAACATGAGAGAACATGTGAAAAGGTTAGAAATATTCATCCTAATATTATCTCAATCTACACTACCATTTGAGAAGAAACAATTATCCCACCAATATAACTGGGCCATATTTACCAACAAAACAAGAACTAGCACTGGGTTGCGATAACAGAACAGATAAACTAAGTGCCGTTGTGGTTTTCCCAAGTAACAGAAGGCAAGTAGAGAGCGCCAGCAAACATGACAAAAACTGAGCAAAAAATGTAAAACTTATTCATCGACCTTTAAAAGTGTTGAGGAATTTATTCTTGGTAATACTTCCTATTTTGTTATTTGCCTTTCTTGGGCACAAAATAAGTTAGGAAACTAGATATAGGTCAATATTATGTTTCCTAGTTTATGCACGAGACTTTAATTATTCCTAGATTGTGTTTAAGATTTTTTTTTAGGATTTTACCAAGTTTAGGATTCTTAGTTGTCTATTTGAGACATAGGTATTCCTACACTTGGTTCACGGTTTTTTTTATATAATCCTCACGCACGGATTTCTTGAGGAGAAGAACGCACGAAGCTTGACGCAAGAAAGAGGCACAAGAGAAGAAGAACACGATAGAGTTACTTGGAGCCAACGATCGTGATAAACAAGATTTTTGAAGTTGCGTGACCAACGGAGAAGATCTTGCTATTTCGGCAACAAGTATTTAGTATCAAGTTTCTTGATATTTAGTTTTCATATATTACTTTATATTGTGTATTGAACGTGAAGTGAAAGTAATATAGTTTTCGAGTTTGTACACCCAAGTTCACAAGTATTTACTTGTGAACTGAATGTGTTTAATCGTGTTCTCTATTTTAAATATCCGCTGCATAACTTTGTGTTATTTTAGTCCATGTTGTTAACCAGTGTTGTTAACATTGATTAACAACATCGTAAATCTGATCCTTATTTTGAAAACCATAGACCTTCTAATTTTAACAAAAAGTAGACGACAGCATTTGTCAGTAGGACCTTTGCACAAAAAGCTGGTTGCTGAACTAATATTTGTCTTTGCAATTTCACAAGCTCCATAGCCTGTAGATTACATCAAAAAAAATTTAATCTCCAAAGTACATCGATTAAAGTAAAATCAACATTTTTTAAGAAGGTAAAAAAGTGGGGCAAAGAAAATAATTGAGCAATAATAACGAAAACTTACAGAAAAACAAGCATTCGTCACAAATAATCATATCGTCACGCTGCCTCCTTGACGTCAACACTGAAACTATACTCCTGATCACAACCTCGATAAGAATCTGACATAAAATACAACGTATACGTCCTTTTCCCATGGTCCCTAGGCACCGTAAAGTCAAGTTTCACTTCCACCCTCGATTTGCTCAGGATATTAACCCTTTTAATAGCAACCAACCGATCATCATTAGCATCACCAATAACCACCCACCAACCTTCTTCTTTCGACTTGGGATATCTACAAGCATCCACATGCCCAGCCTCGACATCCCATTCGAGATCGACACGCACAGTAATACCCTCCCCATCTCCAACACTATCGCCGTTCACCACACGATAACTCAAATCAATGTCCGGGAAACGATTACAAAATCGAGCGACAGCCGCCAACTGCGAATCCGACATCTGTAGTAGGGCCCGCCTCTCGTTCTCCTCCATCTCGCGCAGATCGAAGACCGTTTCTATACTTTTGTCGGGATTTTCTTCGCACCTCTTTGCCAATTCGTTCGTGAAGTGAGGGATTTGAAGTAGATTCGAATCACGTTCCCACATTCCCTGAATCACCATCTGACTCACTTCCATGGTAAGGAGGGCCAAGCTAAGCCACCCGTTGCTCGAGATAACGTCGACCATTGCCTGAAGAAGCCTAATCGCATGAACGAGCACCTCCTGTTGGTCCGATAACAAGTTTTCGACAACTGTCCGTCTCAAGAAATGAGCTTGCAGTAGAACATTTGCCTTCACGTTCGGATTATCAAGCTTCGGATTTTCAAATGAGAAACGCTGGTGATTGATTAGCCTTTTCATCGACTCGTCCTCGCCGGGTCTTATTGAAATCCGTTCATACTCAGAGGCCGAAGACAAAATCTCCAAAAGACCCTTTAGATTTGTTTTGGAACTCAAAGAAGAACTAAACCGCTCGATCGTAGTGTAACTTATGTAATAATAGGAAGCAATCATGCCGAGATTCAAAGGCGATAGCGAAAACTCATCCTCTACAGAAACACATTTACTGGCCTCTAAATCGCTTACGGTTTTCTCTACAAGCTCCGATAAATGATTCGAGAGGTGCCTGTGACTCACACCGTGCAGATTATAATAATTTAGATTCTGAGCGAGTCTTCTGTACATAAACGTCCAAGTGATGTAGTCCACCGCGTCCTGCTTGCTCTGAATAACCCCAGAAACTATCTCGGCGTTCAGATTATCGTGCAGATAGTGATCCAAATGGCTCTCGACCGGGAAGGCTTCGAAGAGGAATTTCTTGTAATATTCTTTCCGTGGCGCGTGACAGAGAACAATGCATTTTCCAGAGTCGTCCACGAGAGGCCGACTCGCGTGGCCCATCATTTGCAGTAAATCAGTGATTGGAAAATCGCCGTCATATTTTTCTGTTCCCATGACCACCACGAGATGCGCGGACAATTGAGCTCCCCAACACATTGAACTTGTCATCACACAGACTTGAATCTGACCCGTTTCGAACATCGCCTTCACTCTGTCCTGATCCGTTCTGCTTAACCCCTCGTGCAAGCAATCTGCGAACGAGGATTTATGTTCACTGTCAACACTAAAATAAGACTTCAATTCCTCTGCAGCGAGACAGGCGTGATTCCTCGTAGGGACGAAAACAATTACGGGTTTGCCATTCATAGCATGCCGAGTAATCGCTGCGTACGTACGTCTAGTCATGGCTTGCATCCGGGCTTCGAAGTCAGCAATGTCAACACCATGAATGTGAATTTCCAAAGGCACAGGCCTAACAGCGGGAGAAAAATTGAAAAACCCATGAGATGTGGCCCCAACCCAATCTCCCAAATCTTTGGCGTTCGCAAGCGAAGCAGACAGGGCGACAATACGAGTTTTCATCTCCGTCTGACTAGCAATGTACCGCATCCTAGAGACTACAATCTCCAGAACGGGCCCACCGCGACCCCCAATCAAATGAAGCTCGTCAACAATGAAGAGACTAACCTGCTGGACATGCTTCCTTTGTTTCCATCGCCGAGACAAAGCATCCCATTTCTCAGGAGTGCTAATGATTATCTGCCCCTTCTCGAGAAGTCTCAAGTCGGTTGCGGTCTCTCCGCTTAACTCAACCACTCTCATCCCAAGTCCCGCTCCGAATTTTTTCTCCCAATCCAGATACCTTTCCTTCGCAAGATCTTCTACAGGAGCAATATAGATGGCCCGAAAGATACAATCAGGGCCCTTTTGATGATTTCTTAAAATAGCAAACTCGGCGCATACGGTTTTCCCGCTACCGGTTGGAGCGGAGACCAAGACATTCTCGTCGGATTTATACAAAACGGTGAACACCTGGGTTTGAACAGGATTGAAATGCTTGAATTGTCGATAAAGGGCTTCATATGCTGGATTTCTCAAGGCTGACACCGGAAGGGGCTGTAGATCGAGCAGCTCTGTTGAAGGAGGATATTTCTCGGGCAAAATCAAGTTCCTGAAAGAAACGGGCAGAACAGTGTGGGACCCAATCCATCGATCGGACACAACATTGATGACGTACTGGGAAGGCAGTGGTTCAGAAACGGTTACAGTGAAATGAAGCGCGTGATCCACATCTATATACTGTTTCTTCAACAAGAAATACTCATGATGAAGAATATACTCATCGTCGTTATCTTCGACAATGATCCAAAATGGCTCCACGTAGCCATGGACCTTGTCATCCCACTCGAAGTCCGGTGTGATAGTCAGTTCGACCTTCAGAACAGAGCGAGTGATCGGTTGAATGTGTGCATTCAGATTTAGTTTTGGTAATTGATGAATAAATCTATGAAGTGTCTTTCCCATCTTAGGGAAACGAACAAGTTCTCCAATCTCCTGCGGAGAGAGATCAAAGTACCTTTCCCATGCCAGGTCTTTTTTTTCAAGCTTCATCAAAATTTCATTTGGAATACCGTTGAATTGACGAAGCGGTGTCTGAACACTCCACATCCTCTTACTTATCATTTTGCAAAGTTTTAGAGCCTTCTCGGCCAATTGTGCCCACCCCTTTTTCAGAACTATCTCAAAGAGTGCCCGCATTAAACGTCCAGCGCTCTGCAATAAATAAATAAATAAACAGAACTAAGCTCTTCTGCTTTTTGGCTTAGTTCGCTGTTCACACGAGTAGCCTCATCCTTCAGGCTGTTGATTTGGCTCTTGGAAATGGCTACTTCCTCATCGCGGGCCTTCAACAATTAGAGTGTTCTGTCCAACTCCCCTTGGGTCAATGAGAGCTGCCGGGTTTGTTGCTCAGCTTGGGTAGTTAGCTCGTCGATGGTTTTCTGGAGGTCGCTCGCTGACGATCGAGCTACGAACTCCTCCGAGAATTTAGCGAACAGAGGCTTCAACTGCAAATATTATATTTTGTGAATATTGGTCTATAGTTAAATGAATTATGGCCAAGGATCTTTTGTTTATACTTGTTTAAGGGCGTGCTCGCTAAGAAGAGCTTCGACGTCGTCAGCATCATCCAGCTTAGCTAATACTTTGCTCAAGCTGGATGCACTAGTTGAAGTCGGCGCTGGTCCCTTACGAAGGCGACGTTTTTTTTGCTCTGGCGGGCTGGGGCTTGGGCTCCTCGCCGCCGGGCTCTTGGGAGCATCGTGGAGAGGACATTTGCCTTTATTTTTGCTAGGTCGCCGGACTAGCTGGGCCTCTCCCTCTTCGCCACCAGCTGCCCCAGAGGCCTGTTGTGTGGCCTCGCTTGTGTTGGCCGGCGCTGGAACAGGGTGAGCTTTGGATTGTGTTGAGGGCTGTTTTTGCTCCTCTTCAGTACGGGTCGCCGCACAGTTCTTGATGAAGGCCACTTCATTACATAGATAGATTGTTATTATTTGATATACATTTTAAATAATGAGGTGTAATTGTGAAACCTAAAAGCACCTACCAAATTCATCATCTGTGATGGCGAGGTGTGGTGCCACTGGGCGGGAGTCAATGCCCACGTAGCGGAACATGTCCGATCGGTTGGTGAGGAGTGTTATGTCAAATGGGTGTTTGCTCCATTCCTTGAGCTGATCGGTATATTTTTTATACAGACGAGGGCACTCCTTGGAAGTGGTTGGTTTATATTGTTTGGGAGTGCGATTTCTTAGCTCGGTTATGAAAGGTCATTCTTCAGAGTTGTAGATAAAGAAAAATCTCTTTCTCCACTCGGGGACTTTGTTAGGAGGATTTATGAGAAAGCGAGTTAAGCCTGACCGAGCGGAGAGATAGAAAGAATTTTGTTGATATTTTATCTGGAAACAGAAGTGGAAGAAGCCCGGGTTAGGATTGGTATTGTAGTATTCACACAATAAGAGGTGTCCGGCCAGGTACTTCATGGAGTTAGGGGTTAGTTGTAAGGGCGAGATGTTGTATAGATTGGAGATTTCGATGTAGAAGGGGTGAGCTGGAAACCTAAACCCCGCTACCAGTAATGTGTCGTAAAGGGTAATATGGTTGGGCGCAGGTCGCAAGGGGTCTGCGTGTGGCCCTTCGGGTAGGACCATCCTGGCGGTTTTTGGTAGATTGAGAATTCTCTTAAATTTCTCTAATTTGGGACGCTCGGGTAGTATCCAATAATTGAATTTAATTTCTTTGGTTGAAGGAGAAGAGAAAGGCAGGTTGCTAATGGATAAAGAAGAGGCTACGGTCACAGGATTTTCTTTAAAGTGCTCGCAGGGGGGAGGTTTGTTAGATGTGGGTAGAGGGGTACCCTCCGGAATGGGTGTAATGGCTAGTGATGAGGAGGATGGAATTTCGAGGAGATTGTTTTTCAAGGTTTGAGTTTCAGATAGGGCTATGGTTTGGGCTTGAAGCTCCGACCAGTTTACGTTACCCTCTGGCTCGTCGCGAAGGCCGGAGGAGGGTAATAGGGGTTGTTTTGGCCTAGTCTCGATTATAAAAGGGTTTTTTGAGGGAATGGAATCAGGGGAGAGAGTTGAATTTTGCGAATTATCGGTGGGGATGCTGATGCCATCGAAAATTAAAATACATTTAGGGAATGAATAACACAGAGCACAAATATCTCAATAAACGCAATTACAGATCTAATAGTGTGATTAAAGTTGTTGTTTGAGAAGGTTGGGGGACTTACACATTTTTGACGAGCTACAGGTCGTTAGTGAACAGTGGGATGATGTGGGATTTTTGAATGATCGTGCGCCGTTAAGCTTTTTTGCAGAGTGAAAATTGTGAGTTTTTATTTTGAGATAGCGTAAAGTAACAAGTGAAGAAGATGAGAGGGTTTTATATTGGGAGGCGTAAAAGTGATGGGACAGATTGGAGCTGGTGATAATAGGGTTTAATTTGGGGAATGTTTTGGGCCATTAATTCCCAGGCCCACTAGATTTATTATACTCCGAGAATATAAGGGAGTGACGCGTGTCTGGTAAGGGGGCAGACTGCATTTAATGAAGCATAAAGAAGATGGGATGTGAGAAAAGAAGCGTGTCTTGACTTTATGGTTCGCTTGTGATAGTGATTTTGAAACTGGTTATGGCTGCAGGTCGATAGAGGAGTGGTATATTTTCAGGTCGCTCAGTGTAAAATCTTGAGATTTAATTTGGGGACTTATGTGTATGAGGTCGTTCAATATGATAATGATAGTGTGATTGAAAAAGTGAGCTCGGTGTGTTGACCTTTTGTAGGTCGCGGGTGTGATTACTGATCTGTAATGGATTATTGATATGGTTGCTCGATGAGAGCGAGCCGGGTAATTCTGAGATGTGATTTTGTGAGGTAAAGTGGTGATTTGTGTGCATACGTTGTTTGTGTTTGTTTGATTTTATGTTTACATGTTCTACCTGATTTCATACCTCATTCAGCTAGAACATGGGGGACTAGCTGATGTGGACCAAAATATCCGTACGTAATAATATGTGATATATGTGGGTATTTGTGGAAGGTGACCTCATTTCTAGGAGAGGGTGTGCCTCCTGGAAAATTGGCGAGCTGTATTATGTCTTTGAAAGGTGAACGAGCCGAAGGCTGTTCCTCAATATTATGCCTTTGAGAGGTGAACGAGCCGAAGGCTGTTCCTCAAAAGTGGGCGAGCTGATGTATCTGGAGTAGCGACCTGTAGTATGAGAATGAGTTCTCATATAGGGTCGTGATCTCTGGTGGGTTGGGCTGAGTATTTGAGCCTGATTGAGAGTTTAATATGTATGTGGGCCTGGTGGGCTATATGCCCAGGCTTATTTCGATAATATATATTAAAAAGTTTCATGTTTATGGAAACTTATCATATGGGAAGAGTCCCAATTGAAAGTCGGTGAAAGAGTCACGGTATGAATGGAATTCTGGTTATGAAAGGTAACCCTAAATAGTGGAGGATTTCTCCTATCTCTATAAAAGAGGGCTTTTGTCTCTTATTTTTTATTCATTATCATGCTATTATTGTGATTTCACCGTATTATTGAGAGAGAGGAGTGTGTTCTTCGCTTATTAACTTAAGCGTCGGAGGTCCTTAACGGGCTCGAAATCCGGCCCGTTCTAGGCGTTGTTTTGCAGGATCGGCGAGGTCGCTGTGACGATTGCTGAAGGTTTTGGAGGTCGTTGAGACATCTTTCATTACCAATTTAGGTCGTTGATCTCTATTTTGAGGTTAGTGCCCCTTTTATTTGGTAGTTCAACTTTTTGGACTTATCACGACCAAACTTTTTGGACATATAAATAAATTTCATTTGATAAGTGATACCCCGCGCTGTACATGATACAACATATATCATGTTTAATAGTGTTCAATTGGTATGATATATTCAAATGATAATGATATTAGTTCGAAACATTAATAGAATATATTAATATTATGATTAGTATCACAAATAATTAATATTTTAATTACCGTTTACGAAACTCCCCTCTATTTGAAAATAAAAAGTACAAGGCTTACTATCTTTTCAAAATTATGTTCATGCCTACTAAAAGATCTTCAGAGATGTGGGACCCTTATCGACTCCATCTCACGCATTAAGGGTATCCCTAGCCATGCAAAATACTTGGGACTCTTGATTGTTGGCAGAAATAAGAAGGAAATATTTAGCAATTTGAAGGACACCAGGCTCACGATTGGGTCGCATGGAACAAATTAAAGACCAGCAAGTCCTTTGGGGGCCTGGGCTTCCCAACTCAATTTCAACCGGCTTAAATGATTCGTTGAAATTCTAAACAAATATTTATCTGAGGCATAAAATATTGATATTGTATTAATCATTTATTCTAAAATCAATAATTAAACTTCAAATCTAAAAGAAGATTAAATATAATATTTAAAAAAATATATTTCTTTTTTACGTTTGTTTGTACCTCCATGAATGCGATGTATTTCACAATATATAGCATGCACCTTGAATGATGGTCAATTCATCGAATTTTTAATTATCAGCTTCAATACTCTAAAACAAAAGGATAAATGGCCCTGATTTTGTCTAAGATATTGACATGAAAAAAATCGAGCGGGCACCCAAGCTCTGAGATATTATTTAAACTTTTGTATTATTATTTTAGGTTATATTTTGATTTCTAGGAGGGTTTTTCATCGCAATTGTTTATGGGATGGTTCAATAATTAATTATGCATTTTTGATATTACATTTTCTTGATAATATTTTCTTTGTTTAATTAATATTTGTTGATTTTGCTGTTGTTTGTGGGTAATTATAATTTGAGTATCACGTATTGATTTCATGATATTTGTCGGTTAAACTTTGTTATGTATGATTATATGTTCATTTAAAGTTTAGGTATTGATAATTATAAAGCTAGCAAGATGAATATGAAAGAAGCGACCCATTATTATAAAACTAGCGAGATGAAAAAAAAGATACGATAATGTGCACCCCTAAAAGTAGCTAATCAAGTAAATAACATAGTGGGCTAAGAGGGAGAAACATAAACAGTTCAGAAGAAACTAAGAAGACCCGATGCATAAGCTAAAGGGCTCAAATCAAAACGCCAAATATTACAACGTACAACCATTATATGTTCGTATAATATGATAATTTTGAACCTTTTTGTAACTTCATGTATGTGTTTTGATAATAGACAATATCTTGATTCAAAATTAGAAAGTAGAAATATAATGGATCAAAAAAATAATTTTCTCGCAAAAGTACATAACTTTGTTAATATCAAAATTATATATATTTATTAAAAACATTGTTTTTACAATACATCAATCTCATAATGATTTGATGTAGCCCATATTTTTATGTTGTGAACTAAGTATTATATATATAAAAAAATTCTAACGGTCAAGACTTGTTAAAATCCTTAGCTAGGGGGATAATTAAGGTAAGGTGTTGTATCATTTTCAAGGCATCGTATCGTACCCTTTGCGTATATGGTCCCAAGACAAGTGTTTCTTCCCCTCCTTCCACTACACACAACATGCGTAACCTCCAAAACTTTTGTTTTTTTCTCAACATCAAACTCGCCTAATTTTTTCTCTCCATTTTGTGAAATGGGTTGTCTCCACTATTGATTGGAGAATTGCAAAAAGGTTGCTAAAAGTAGAGCGCTCGTGTGCAGTGATGAAAGGGAAAAGCAAGAAGGTGGCTATGGAATTTTGAAGAGAGATAAAAGGACATCTTTTTGCTATCCGAGGCCAATTTTTTCCCCCCTTTTTCTTTTGATGTTTGTAGAATGCTGAGTTTATTGCCTTTTAGTGTTATTCTGTTCTTGTTCTTGTTCTTGTTATTATTTATTATTTATTTTGGGGAGTTAAGGGTGGGGCTGGAAAGTGATACCACGCCCATGAAATCAACCTTCGTGTTAAATTTTGGGAGAATTCCGTTTATTATACTCCTATTATCATTAATTGTTAAATATTCTAATGAAAATATTTTATCACATTTAGTCAAACATATCCTATTTAAGTAAAATTATATTTAATTAAAATTATAAGTTGAATGATCAAAACTACCATTACACCTATAATAATAATAATAATAATAATAATAATAATAATAATGGTGTATGGAATTTTCCTCAATATGTAATGAGTAGTATGAAATTATACTCGGTGCAGTATGCATTTGTGTTTTGAAGATATTGTGTAATATAGAATCATCTTGTGCAATTTAATATAAAATTTGACAATCCAATATAAGATTTTGAAAAAAAAAATTGCATAATGTAGTTTGCAATCTGGTATGGTTAATATGTAATTTGATAATGTAATGTAAATTTTAAAATGTAATAGTATTTTTATTGATTTTTTGAGTTTTAATAGAGCTATGAATTTGATAATGTTAGTATGAATTTTAAAATATAATAGTATGAAAATTTATTGATTTTGTGAAAATTTAGTATAAAATCAACAATATCAGTTTGAATTTCATATATAGTATGAAATCAAAATTTAAAAACATAAAATTGTGGGAGGGGGAAAGGTTGTATTTTAGTGTAACATATTGCATAAAATAATTACATGATATAGTATGAGATCTCACGGTGTAGTGTTAAATTTTGCATATAATGATTAAAAGTATAAGAATTAGTATGAAGTTTCGACTGTATACAATATAAGTGTAAAATTGCACTATGTAGTATGAAATTCGTCGTTCATGGTTGATGACAATGATATGGAAATGTCATGTAATAGTATGAATTTTGGTTGTATTAAATGTTGAATAAAGAAAAAGAAATTAAAAGAAAAAAAAAGGAAATCATTAATAAGGGTAAAGTAGTATTCTTATGTAGTAGTTTAAATTAAATGGGAAGATAATTGATTATATGGGAAGTTAATATTTTCACTAAGGGTAAAATAGTATTCTTAGGTATTAGTTTACATTCTGGGAAGATAATTGATTATATTGGAAGTTAGTGTTTTCACTAGAGTACTTGAGATATAACATTTACTTAATGGATCATCTGAGAATCGCCCCATAAATTTTTTCTTTTTCTAGATTTTTTTAATTTCATTTAATTTAGTGGTTTGGGGTGGTATGTGAGGTTTAAAGGGGGTACCACATCTCTCAAATGCATATTTATTATGCTTGTGAACTACATACACATTAATAGTTTGAAAAAATACTGATAAACTTAGATTTTACGTATATATTGAGATTTATTAAATTAAGTTTCAACTATTTTTTAAACTTAAATTTTACGTATATATTGAGATTTATTAAATTAAGTTTCAACTATTTTTTATACTCTTTTAACGTATCTTTACTTTAATTTATATTATTTTAACGTTATTACGTGTTTAATATTTTTATTTTGTTGGTATATGATTTTTTTTATAGAATTGAGTTTCAAAGAATATAAAGAATGATGATTTGGACTAAGGCTAAGAAGAAAAGGAGTTCGTTCGGCCAAAACTAGAGCGAGCCCACGAAGTCTGCGATCAACGAAGTCCAGAAAGCCCAGTCGCTGATTTCAAGCTTTTGTGTTGCCTACTTATGAAAATTTGTCAAAAGATCAATAGCTTGCCCGCAAGAGAACGGGGTCGCGCGTAGTTTGGCAACTTGACTCGAGTCGTCTCTCGAGGAATATACAATCGGAATTCTCAAACAGTTTGTTCAACTTAAATTCACATACATTGGGGGGGGGGGGGATTTTGATTGTTTGATTATCTAAGAATTTAAAACGCAAGAACTATAATTAAAACTAGGAAATTAAATTCAGCTATTCGAACTTATAATCTAGAGGAATTATTCTAAGAACCTAAAACAAGATTAACTAGTATAAACGAACATCAATTATCTAGAACGAAATGGAAATGAAGTAAACTAACCAAGCATGAATAATAACTAAACATTAATTAAACTAAGATTACGATTTGCAATATCAAAAACATCTAAGGTTCAAAGCATCAAATAACTCAAGAACAATTATCGAAAAACAGCTACTTAATCGCATAAATTAAACTACGAAAACGAATAAAAGGTTTAGAGTACTTATTAAACTAGAAAGCGTAGTAAATTCTCCAGCTACTCCGGAGGGGTGATTGATCTTGGTCGAAGAACGGATCGCGAACGGACGGTTGGAGCTTGACGATCCTCGAATCTTCAATCTTGATCACTTGTTGTTATTAAGGTGTGTATGGTGTTGTTCTCGAGCCTCACGATCAGGAATTCAGTGTATATGGGTAGGAGTGTCCCTTTTGGGACGGACTTGGAAGGGTTTAAATAGATTTCTCTTGACTTGGAGCATAAGAAACCCTAAAATTCCCGATTCTGGGCCGTCGCGTCGACGGTGCGTCGACTGACGCGTGCTGGTGCTCGGCGTCGGTGTTGCCTGGCGCGCGCGTCGGCTGGGCGGGTGCGTCGATGGTGTGTGTCGAAATCGATGCTTCAGCAAGTAGCGTCGACGTTGCGTCGACATCGACGCTTCAGCAAGTAGCGTCGACGTTGCGTCGACATCGACGCTTCAGCAAGTAGCGTCGACGGTCGCGTCAGTCGACGCGTCTGCCTCCGTCTCCTTCTATCTGATTGCTACTCGTTCACCGGAAATCTCGTTCTCCATTTCGCGAGTATCAACTTCATCTAATTATGCACCGAACTCGTCCGGTTACTTAGCTGTAAAGTGAAAAACCACAAATAATCACTTATTTGCATCAATCTAGATCCAAACGCGGTAAAATAAGTTGAGAGTACAAATATACGAAATAGAGCTTAAACTACCCAACTTATACCAAAAATAATAGGAAAAACAAGTTATAAACCTACTAAAAATAAGGACAAATATGTGCTAATCAACTACCCCACGCTTAATTAGTTTGTTCGTCCTCGAACGAACGATAAATTCAAAGTATAGTAAGAAATGAAAATCAGTCCAAGCAATGAGTCGTGCTATGCTACTTAACTAATTTTGAAAATATAGGTACATGCAATGCAACTTCAAACACTCCACTCGTATTACATTGTCGCCTCAAAATTGAATTCATGCATCCTCACAAAAAAGGAAATATATAGGGGTATACGCTCAAGCACTCGAGTTTTTACTGCATAGGATGTGTATACACTCAAATCATACAAATACAAGCACAAAAAACAAGCACCGAAAATCAATCTCTTTTCAATCGCAAATTAAGTGTGTTGTCGAACAAAGAATCRGAAAAGGTCTTTTCGGTTGTAATGTAAGGCTTTATGGACGKGTATGAAATATATAAGTCGTGTGGTTAACTCACGATCTAACGTGACCAATAACTCACCAAACCTATTCTAATCAAAAAGCAATACGCTTCACCTCGTTCAAAGATAAAAACCTCACTAAACATTCATAACGTAGCCTTTAAACATAGGCTATTTCCCAACTCGAAACTCTAAACCGACTTAAAGCTYAAAACCACTTATTAYAACTCAACACTTTGCCTTTTAAATAGTAAGCGTCATAAAATAAACAATAATAAACAAGCCTTCGTTAGCGCGTAGGCAATGACTAACACAATTCACCATCCTTCTTATTCACTTTTTTTTTTTATTCCCCCTCTAATTCTGTTTTATTTTGTTTATGGGGTCTCATTTTTCTCTTTTTTTTTCTTTTTATTGAAGGATGGTGATCCTTTATTACAAAAATTCATAAATCCCTTATAAAAACTCCAAAACACTAATAACCAATAAAAACTCAAACTCCTACCCCACGCTTTTAATGGGTTGTAGGGGTCGACTCAAAACACACATGGCTATAGGCATGGATTATTTGGCTATGAGGGGCTCATTCGTAATTTATAGTGGCTAATATATATGAATATGGACGGAATGGGTTTTTTATGTGCCTTATCCTCATTTTCCAAGTCAACTACATGCAGCGGTTTCAAAGAGATCTCCAATCAAAGCTCATTCAAGTACATGCAAAGATGATAAACACTCAGGCTACTCACTGGCTTTTTGCATGAGAAAGTTTTGAATTGACGCTGCTTTTAAAGTTTTTGCGAAATCAATTGCGTCCAAGTACCATTTACAATACATAAATAATAATTGTTGAAACATTATGCACTTATGCACGCTCAAAGACAAAAACGTCAATTCATAAATAGCTAACTTCGACAGGCATGCCATACAAACACAGTTTAGCGCAGAAATAGCAAACACAATCATGTAAAAATTTCAAAATTGCACATTATTTTTAATCATACTCAACCATCCCCCCCTCTTGAAAAACCGACAATCCCCTGATTGCCATAAATATAAAGAAAAGCAATTCAAACAAGGAAAGGGTAAGAAAACGTCCCTGAAAAATGAATGGTCGAGTTCGTTTAATGAAGCTGTGCAACTTCACGTTCCCAGAGCCGCGTGAATGGGTTCGTCCTCAAAACAAAATAAAATAAATAAGAATAAAAACCAGCAATAATAAATTTATTAGATCGTTGCCACTGCTCCTCAGCAATTCGTTAAACAGAACGGTTATCGAAAATCATAGCTATCGCCCAGGGCAGCCCGGTCGCTAGGCGCAGGCGGCGTCGACATGGCGTCGACATAGCGTCGACTGACGCGAGTCAGCATCGCGTCGACGGAGCGTCGACGCTCGCGTCGGTCGACGCGACAGCAGGTCGGCGAAAAAAGTTACCGTTCGTAATCCAGCGATTTACCCCTTGCATAAGTGATACTTAACCATGGACAACTGCACAATCTCACAAGAATATAAAAAACGTCCACGGTGCAAGAAATATGAAAAAGCAAGGCATACGAAAAATAAAATTTTATTAATTGCTGGAATAAAATACGTAGACAACCGAAATGAAACGAAACTGAAAATAAACAAAACATGATAAGGTGGAAAGACAATTTCACGACTCGATAATGGAAAAACATAAATAGATAAATAATGGCAAGCCCCTAAGATTCTAAGGGGATTTGGAGCCCAAACGCTCTAACGCGACGATCTTCTCGCTAGCCTCATCCAAGCGCCGCTTCCATTATGAATATAAAAAACGTCCACGGTGCAAGAAATATGAAAAAGCAAGGCATACGAAAAATAAAATTTTATTAATTGCTGGAATAAAATACATAGACAACCGAAATTAAACGAAACTGAAAATAAACAAAACATGATAAGGTGGAAAGACAATTTCACGACTCGATAATAGAAAAACATAAATAGATAAAATAATGGCAAGCCCCTAAGATTCTAAGGGGATTTGGAGCCCAAACGCTCTAACGCGACGATCTTCTCGCTAGCCTCATCCAAGCGCCGCTTCCGAAAATCCAAATTCCCCTCGTTCGCTCTGGTCTTCACATTACACTCTTTGATGTAGGCCTCCAACTCCTCAATTCGCTGCAAGAGCTCAACCTTCTCCCCGCGGAGTGCATGGTTACTTCGCAAGAAACGTATTCTATCTTGAGTCAAACTCTCTATCTCGACTTCCGCCTCCTTCAGGCGCTCGTCCTTCACATCGTTCTCCCCCGATGATCGGAGCATTTCCCAAATCATCTCATTGTTGCTCTTAGTCAAGGTGGCAATCGTCTCTCGAGCTAGGAGAAGTGCGTCGCGGAGCTCGTTCTTGGTCATGGTACGTTCGTCAAGGTCCTCCCTTTGCTATCCGAGGTCGTGCTCAATACCCCTCAAGCGTTGAATGGTGGTCCTTAGTTGAAGGTTCATGTCCCTCAACCCATCGTTGATCGCCTCGTCCCTCCCCAATTGCATCTTAAGAGCATCGATTTGGAGGGTATAGTTAACCTCGTCCAATTGATAATCTCCGACCAAATCGTTCGCCTTCTCGACCTCATCATGCAGCTGGTCCACCTTCTCGTTGTGTTCCTCCCTCAGCATCCACCTCTTCTCGTGGTTCTTGGTGGTTCTTGGAATTGGCCTCATGGTAAGGAAAAAAGGGTTGGGAGAGCAAATAAATTGTGGAAGAGAGATGAAGAGCCTTGAGAATAATGAAATTAAGAGTGAAAGGGCTGGGTTTATATAGGTATCAAAAGACCTTAAAATAGGAATCCTAAATTCACTCTAATTAAAGATAAGGGAGAAGATATTTAGTTTCCTTATCTAATTAGAACTCCATTAAGACAAAAGATCTTGTCCCCAATCTTGAAAAATTTCGTGCAAATAAATCCCTTAAATTCACTCTCCTATTTAGAATAAAACTCCCAAAAATCGCAGCTGAAACTTACCAAAAAAGTTTCACGCGCACAGGTGGCGTCGACGCCGCGTCGACGCTGCATCGGTCGACGCGTGTGCCCAGGCAACGTCGTTTCTGCGTCGTTGCCGCGTCAGTCGACGCGTGCGCCCAGGAAGCGTCATGACCGCGTCGACGCGGCTGCAGGCTGATTTTTCAGCAGTTCTCCATTCTTCAAAAGATGAATTAGACTTATCCCGACCTAAATCCTGTTCAAACACTAACAAAAAGTATAAAAAAAGAAATAACTAAAATAAAAGAAAATTAAAAATGAAGAAAATACAGTAACTTGGGTTGCCTCCCAAGAAGCGCATCTCTTAACGTCGTTTTCTCGACGCATCTGTGCCGTGATCAAATTGCCAGCGGAGGTGGGTCCACCATCGCCCATACTTCGCGATCTTGATATGTTGACTCTCCGTCACGGTACAATTTTACTCGGTGCCCATTAACTTGAAATGTCGAGTCTCGTTTCTCATCGTAAAGGGTAACAGCGCCAAACTCGTTGATTTCTTTTATCACGAACGGTCCACTCCACTTTGATTTTAGTTTCCCTGGAAAGAGTTTAAACCGTGAGTTAAAGACTAGGGCTAACTTACCTACCTCCAAATGTTTGTTGACGAGTTTCCGGTCATAGTAGACTTTGGTCATCTTCTTTTGCCTCCATGCAGTTTCATAGGACTTGTTTCTTATCTCCTCAAGTTCAGTTAGTTCCAACTTCCTATACTCGCCAGCCTCGTCATAATTCATATTCAATTTCCGAATTGCCCAACCAGCTCGATGTTCTATCTCAACGGGCAAATGGCAAGCCTTCCCATAGATTAGGCGAAAAGGGCTCATTCCAAGCACTGTCTTGTAGGCTGTTCGGTATGCCTACAGTGCGTCGACAAGTTTGACTGCCCAATCCTTTCGACTCGGCCCGACTGTTTTCTCGAGAATGGCCTTAAGCTGACGGTTGCTCATTTCGACTTGTAATAAATGATGGAGGGAGCCATTTTTGTAACAAGGCTTTTGAAAAGTTGATGAAGAGGTATGGGGGTTCGACACAAGGTAGCTACGCCTTACCACCCTCAAACGTCTGGC
>BMAC01000272.1:1336506-1388290 GCA_014905375.1 Phtheirospermum japonicum | reverse complement strand
TGAAAAACCTTTTACATCGGTTTTCAAATAACCGACGTTAACTCACCGACGTGGAATCACACTTTTGTAGTTGTGATTCATGTATGGCGAAGGAGTGTTGTGGATATCTTTCAGCGAGAATGTGACTGTCTCCCCCATCACGGACAAGGTCATCCTCCCTCTGTGTACGTCAATCAGTGTACGAGAAGTGGACATAAATGGTCGACCAAGCAAAATAGTATGCTCAGTGCCCTCCTTCGGAACTTCGCCGACATCTAGTATGATGAAATCGACTGGAATCACAAGCTCGCCAACTTGAACTAGAACATTCTCGACTATGCCAAGTGGTTGTCTAATTGACCGGTCCGCTAATTGTAGCCACATCGTCGTTGGTCTCATTGTCCCAAATCGAATCCCTTATAAAGGGAATAAGGCATCAAATTGATTCCTGATCCAAGGTCAAGCATGCCTCGTGCTGTCTGTCCGTTTCCCAAGGTGATGGTGATGCAGAAACTTCCCGGGTCCCTTTTCTTTTTGGGTAGAGGCCCTTTGCATATGGCGCTCACCTCCTTCGTCAATTTAACTTGCTGAAGTGTCTCGAGACGCCGTTCCCTCGCAACTAATTCCTTGAAAAATTTCACGTACGCGGGCATCGTCTTGATTACGTCCAACAGAGGAAGATTAATGTTGACGTTTTTGAGCAGATTATAAAGTTCCATGAACTTTTTGTTCTCTTTTGCTGGGCGTAGACGACTTGGGAAAGGAACCTTGTCTCGAAGAGTGATTGGTGATGCCTTCGGAGTCTCGGTGGAATCGCCAATTGTTACTGGAGAGGGTACTTGATTCGGGGGCTTCCCTTCTAACGACCCAGGAATGTACGGATTTGGTGACTTATGCATTTGGTCAATCGATTTAGGGTCATTGTTCGTAGGCAGCCCCTCCTTTGCAACATCAGTGTCCCCTTCATTCAGTTCTTCGACTTTATTATCTATCGTCTTCCCACTTCGTAGAATATGAACCGCGGAAGCTTGCTCGGGTTGGCTCAGAAGCTTCCCCTTTTCGTTGTCGTGTTTGGCCATAAATGTCGCCATTTGCCCCATCATCTTCTCCAGGTTCTTTATGCTCTTAGATAGATCATCCAAGACTTCTCCTTGCTTATTCACTTGCGTGTTCAGACTGGTCAATCCATCCCTGTTTCTGAGTGTCTCGGTGACTTGGTTCTATTGCCAAATTAGCAGTTGATCATTTGGCTGTATAGGAACAGGTGTCGGTCCCGCTGGTAGTGATTTGCTCGGTGGAGGTTGTGTTGATTTAATTTGTGCTGGAGCGTAATGTGGATTCTCGGGGCCCCATTTCAAGTAAGGAGAGTTACGATTTGCATTAAACTTGGTGTTTGGCTGAGGCCTGTGCTCATAAGTTGGAAGATCTATGTTGCGCAATTGGTCCTTAATGGCGTGTGCTTCAACGTCGGTATCCTCGTGATACCCATTGTACATGAATCCCCCACATGCCCTTGCTCTCCACAACGGGTACATACCTCGAAGGTCTCATTATTTGGCACCTCAGTTGCCTCGTTAACCCTTATTTTACATGGTCGAGAGCTCGTTTGCCTCGACTTTTCGCTCATTCTTTCAAATAGTTGCTTGGCAGCCGTCGCTGTCAAATCCCCAAAATCTCCTCCAGCAGCCACCTCTACGTTATTCTTATAAGAATCTAAAAGTCCCTCGTAGAAGAGTTGATTTACCATTCCCGGAGAGTTGTGTTGATGGGGGCAAGCTTGCAATAAAGATTTGAAACATTCCCACGCCTCGTGAAACAACTCCCCGTCTTGTTGGACAAAGTTGGCTATTTGTCTTCTTATGTGGCCCGTCGTCTGAGCTGAGTAGTACTAATTAATAAATTTGTCGCTCACCATGGGCCAGTCAACCAGAGATCTCGGTTCCAGTGATAGTAGCCAAAACTTTGCTTTATCCTTCATGCAATTCGGAAAACAAACCATTTGAAGGTCTTTGTGATGAAGTCCCGGGGATGGGATCCTACTAACTTCGGCATAGAACTCCTTAAGGAACGTCAGTGGGTCTTCGTTGGCGAGGCCGTGAAATGTCGGGAGGTTGTTGATGATATGAGGTTTCAACTCGAAGTCTCTCGCAGTTCTACCCAACACAATTGCCGAACTATAGGGACCCACTTGAGGGGTCATGAACTCTCTTTATCTCGGTTCGCGTGCCTCCCGTTGGTATCTTGCTTGGTTATTCCACCTCGCGTATTCCCCTCTCTCATGGTACTCGTCATATGCCAGCCACTCGTTGACCCGCTCGTCGCCGTGATATGATCTCTCAGAATAGTCGTCCTGGACGTGGCGGTAGCGATTGTCTCCTCGTCTTTGGCCTTCATTCTGGTTTATCACGTTACGTTGAATATTCTCCTCATATGCTTGAGGCTGTACTGGTCCGTCGGGACGATTTGGCTCACTCCCGTACCCATTTCTTTGTTGCACGGGTGGATGCCTTGGTGACTGGTCGTCCCCGTTGTTGTGTGCTTGGTTATCTAGTCGCAACATCGTTTCCGAAACAGGATCACAAATAAAATCAGTCGTGGCAGACGATTCACTTGTGGGTGAGTGAGGTGGTCTCACTTGATTCGGACGATGAACGTTGTCGATGAATGGTGCAAGTTCGAGCCTAAGCGACCTACGACCTTGCATGAACTCAACCACAAATCAAACGTATCGACTAGAGAGGATAATTATACAAATAACGACTAAAATACAAATAAAAATGAACAAGCATATTTTTGAAAACCTTTGTATATTCCCCGGCAACGGCGCCAAAATTCTGATTCAAGCTTTTGTGTTGCCTACTTATGAAAATTGTCAAAAGATCAATAGCTTGCCCGCAAGAGAACGGGGTCGCGCGTAGTTTGGCAACTTGACTCGAGTCGTCTCTCGAGGAATATACAATCGGAATTCTCAAACAGTTTGTTCAACTTAAATTCACATACATTGGGGGAGGGGGGATTTTGATTGTTTGATTATCTAAGAATTTAAAACGCAAGAACTATAATTAAAACTAGGAAATTGAATTCAGCTATTTGAACTTATAAACTAGAGAAATTATTCTAAGAACTTTAAATAAGATTAACCAGCATAAACGAACATCAATTATCTAGAACGAAATGGAAATGAAGTAAACTAACCAAGCATGAATAATAACTAAACATTAATTAAACTAAGATTACGATTTGCAATATCAAAAACATCTAAGGTTCAAAGCATCAAATAACTCAAGAACAATTATCGAAAAACAGCTACTTAATCGCATAAATTAAACTACGAAAACGAATAAAAGGTTTAGAGTACTTATTAAACTAGAAAGCGTAGTAAATTCTCCAGCTACTCCGGAGGGGTGATTGATCTTGGTCGAAGAACGGATCGCGAACGGACGGTTGGAGCTTGACGATCCTCGAATCTTCAATCTTGATCACTTGTTGTTATTAAGGTGTGTATGGTGTTGTTCTCGAGCCTCACGATCAGGAATTCAGTGTATATGGGTAGGAGTGTCCCTTTTGGGACGGACTTGGAAGGGTTTAAATAGATTTCCCTTGACTTGGAGCATAAGAAACCCTAAAATTCCCGATTCTGGGCCATCGCGTCGACGGTGCGTCGACTGACGCGTGCTGGTGCTCGGCGTCGGTGCTGCCTGGCGCGCGCGTTGGCTGGGCGGGTGTGTCGACGGTGTATGTCGACATCGATGCTTCAGCAAGTAGCGTCGACATAGATGCGTCGACATCGACGCTTCGCAAGTAGCGTCGACGTTGCGTCGACTGACGCAGGTCATGACTCGCGTCGACGGAGCGTCGACGGTCGCGTCAGTCGACGCAGCTGCACGTCTGCCTCCGTCTCCTTCTATCTGATTGCTACTCGTTCACCGGAAAGCTCGTTCTCCATTTCGCGAGTATCAACTTCATCTAATTATGCACCGAACTCGTCCGGTTACTTAGCTGTAAAGTGAAAAACCACAAATAATCACTTATTTGCATCAATCTAGATCAAAACGCGGTAAAATAAGCTGAGAGTACAAATATACGAAATAGAGCTTAAACTACCCAACTTATACCAAAAACAATAGGAAAAACAAGTTATAAACCTACTAAAAATAAGGACAAATATGTGCTAATCAGTCGCGACCCCATTCGAGGTCGCAACCCGCTTCGTTACTACAGGTTATTTTCACAGCGACCATTTGCGACTCCATTCGCGGTAGTGAATGGGTCATAAACAATTACAAATATGATTTAAATGCTGGATTTAATTTTTGGACTATAAAAAGGAGGCCAAGAAGTTGGCTAGGTTCATCTTGACACTCTCCAACATCAAGTTTTCATCACTTGATTCAAGATACACTTCCAGAGTGTGAGATATAGAGATTGAGTGGGAGTTCGGAAGAAAGACACGGAGAACGGAGAATTCAATCAACCATTTCCTACGATTTTAGTTTTTCTTATGAACACTATGTCCCTGCTTGGTTGAAATTTTTGGAAGTGCTTATAACTTATTTCATCTCAATAAGCTCTTTTAGACTGTTTGATAAGAACAAAGATTATGCTCCTGATAGCTTATTCTGCCTAATGAGCTCGTGTTCGGAAAAAGTTATAAATCATAATATTTTCTAATAAGCTCCTACCTTGTTGGGAAAATCCTTTCTTATCTTTTATATTGTAAAAAATATCTTATTTATAAACTAATATATTACTTTATATTATGCGGGAAATATTTTTATTAGTCGTAAGTAAAGTTTTGTTTTTTTATTATTTTTCATGTATTTGTCTTATTTCTTGAAAAAATATTTTGGAAAGTCTTTATTAATTATTATAATTTTATTTATTTTACTTTTTTTATATTTTCTTATATCTTATGTATAATATTTTATGTTTTTCAATCATGTGCACATTGGTAAATTAACCTTCACTAATTTACCAAGCACTAATTTAAAATCAGCTGCCAGTTAGCAGCTATCAGCTAGAAACTATCAGTCACGAGCCATCAGCTGTTTAAATCAGCTCAACCAATCAGACCCTATGTGTTCGATGAATTGTCTAGCTTGTCTTTTGATTATGCCTAGCTATTTCATTTATATTCTAGGATTTGATAAACAATGAATGATTAATATATTGAGTAATTTCTTTAAACTAAATATGATCCTTTCAATATTCTTGCTTCTTGATTTTCAACTATGCATAGATGCTTAACAAACCCTTATGCTTATTAGTTTTAACAAATCATTACTCGAGAGCGAGATTTGTTAATAGAACTTTGAATTCAAAACCCTCTAATCAATAAAATCGAGAGACTTGAGCTTAGAAGTGATGTTTTATAATTCTTTGAAACTTTTTGGAGTTCTAAATATGATTTCAAATGGGAATGTTGTTTCATCTTTAAAATTCATGGCTTAATCACTTAAAGAGAAGGGTTAAACTATATTTGTGATTAACATATATTGAATTGAATCACCAACAATACTTGGTTGATTGAAAATATTTACATTCGAGTATGATCAATTTACTATTTTTGTGTTTGATTTCATCATTGCAGAATTGATGGACACCCTATTATGCTTATATAGTTGTAATCGAATAACAAACTTATATAACTATTAGTTTTGCTGAATCATAATTTGAGAGATGAGGTTTATCAGTTAGGCTTTTGTATAAAAACACTCTAATAAATAGGGTTCAGAGGTTTGAGATTAGTAGTGAAGTCATATAAATCTTTAAAGCTTAAAAGAGTTCTAAGTGTGATCTTGAATACCTATCTTCTTAATTATTATTTTTGTTATTGGTGAAATTGTCATAATCAGTTTATATATATTTTATTTATTTTATGTTCTTTTATAAAAACAAAATAAAATCTTCTTTTACATTCATTTAGATAAAACTAGTTTGTTGAGAACATTGCTGGTCAATATATGATATTTGGTTCTTGTGGAATACGACCTTACTTGTCCTGTACTATATCTATGGTGTACACTTGCGGTTGGATAAATTATACAAGTAAAATAGCGAACAAGTTTTTGACGTCATTGTCGGGGACCAATTAACTAGGAGTTAAGAATAATTTAATTAATAAATTAGTTTTAATTTAAACATTGGTTACACTTTGTTATTATTTGGAGCTTGGATTTATTAGATTTAAGTTGCAAAACAAGCTCTTGAAGGAATAAAGACTCTATCTAAAGACGTTAAATTAAGCGCTAGTTGGAAAGAAACCCAACAATAACGGAAATGGCTTCAATGCTCGCATCAAACCAAAGAGAAGGCAATCCCTTCAAGAACCAACGAGGAAGCAATCCCTCTGAACGGGAGCTGACACCGAGTCACTGTTGTTAGTTGATCAGTTTTTTAGGCCGATCAAATCCTCCGAGCCATCGAACAGCATCCTGATCTCAAATGGACAAGAACGTATACCAAGAAGCCGAAAAAGAAAAAACTGATAGATTCTGCAGATTCCACAATGTGTATGGCCATGATACTGATTAGTGTACACATTTGAAAGATGAGATAGAGCGAATGGTGCAAGAAGGTCATCTCAAAGAATTTGTGCATACAAAGAAAGACAGATCCAGACCTGACCGTTATAGGAAGGAGCAGCACTATGCTTCTGGACGCGAGCAGGAAGGCAGCAGCGGTGACAGCAAGAGGTGAGACCAGTCTCAAGTAATTCGAGGAGAAATTCAAATGATCGTGGGAGGAACCTTGGATACACAATCGCGTCGAGCACAAAAAAATTATGTGCGGGTCGCAAGGGATATCCCAATGAAAGCACAGGAGGTCGAGTAATTAATACCGAACCCAAAAACCTGCTTTGGGTCAGAGGATGAGGATAACATCCTAGAACCTCATATATATGCCCAGGTAATAATAGCCACAATTGCTAATTATAATATACGCGGAGTCTTTATCGATACAGGTAGCTCTAAAGATATCTTGCTCTACGACTGCTATAGAAAATTAAACTTGGAACTACAATTGGAAGAGGTCACGACCTTGTTGGTAGGGTTCGCGGAAGGATCTCTACAACCATTAGGGGAAGACACGTTTAGGAAGACTAAACTAATACGCTTCCTTGTGGTGGACGCACCGTATTCTTATCATTCCATGCTTGGACGACCATCCCTGAGCCAGTCTTAAGCAGTAGTATCTGTTTACCAAATGAAGATGAAATTCCCCGCTCAGGAAGGAGTAGGGGAGGTAAAAGGAGATCAGTATGCATCACGACGGTCTTATGTTGATAGCGTTAGGAGAATCGAAGAGGAGAGAAAACCTAAAAAGGCTAGGACAGAAGGAGTAATACCTGAACCAGGTCAAACTAAGGAAAACCTGATGGCAGTAGAGGTGGTTCCGGGAGATGGTAGTAGGATTTTGCGAGTAGGAACGACGCTAAGCCCGGAAATCTTAGTAGAACTAGTGGTCTTCTTTCGAGATAACTCTGATGTTTTTGCATGGTCACCTCAGGACTTGGTAGGCATTGACCCACGAGTAGCTGAGCGCTACCTAAATATCAACCTCATAGCAAAACCAATAAAGCAGAAGAAGCAAAACTTTGGCCCAGAAAAAGAAGCCATAATCCAAACCGAGGTGGAAAAGCTATTACGGGCAAAACACATCCAAGAAATACAATTCCCAAAGAGGCTCTCCAACACTGTATTGGTGCCAAAGATGGCGAATATGCATTGGTTTTAGGGATCTCAACCGTGCCTTCCCTAAGGACCACTATTCATTACCAAGAATAGATCAGCTCGTGGACTCCACCTTGGGTTGTGAGTTACTTAGTATGATGGATGCCTCCCAAGGATACCATCAAATCAAACTGGCTAAGGAGGATTGGAAAAGGGTTAGTTTCATAACCCCAAAAGGAACATATTTTTATGTGGTCATGCCTTTTGGGCTCAAGAATGCAGGAGCCACATATCAACAATTTGTAGATAAAATGTTTGAGGCTCAGCTCGGAAGAAATATGGAGGTATACGTGGACGACCTGAAGGAAACTTTCGACACTTTGAGGAGATATCGGATGAAGCTTAGTCCTAAGAAATGTGCATTCGGAGTAAGAGCTGGAAAATTATTTAGGTATATGGTCACAGAGAAAGGGATAGAAGCAACCCAGAAAAGGTCAAGGCTATCATGGATATGCAACCCCCACGGAGTGTTAAAGAGATGCAATGTTTGGCAGGCCGAATAGTCGCCCTAAGTAGATTCATTTCTCGATCAGCAGAAAAGAGCTTGCCATTTTTTCGAGCTCTGTGAAAGAAGGCTCATTTTCAGTGGATGAATAATGTCGAATCGCCTTCGGCAGATTGAAAGAATACTTAGCTAATATGTCCCTACTCACCAAGCCTATGGTGGGTGAGCCTTTAGTTCTTTACATGTCCATTGGTGAGCACACTATATGAACAATCTTGCTCAGGGAAGAGGGAAGGTTTCAGAAACCAGTATATTATTGGAGCAAGGTGTTGCATGACGCGAAGCTCCAGTATGTGGAGGTAGAATGAGCTGTGCCTGCTTTGGTCGGCATGGCTCGGAAGCTCAAACCACAATTTCTTTCACACAAGATAGTGTTCAAGTCTAACCTACCCTTGAAAATGATAATAGGCAAGCCAGAGGTCTCGAGGCGGTTAGTAAAATGGATCATCGAGCTCAGTGAGTTTGACATAGATTTTGAAGGTCAAACAGCAATCAAAGCCCAGGTGTTGGCAGACTTCATCCAAGAAATGGTTAGTTCCCCCGAAGAGAATTGAGATTGGACTGTTTAACACTAATGGATCAGTGGAAAGTCTAGGATGAGGAGCAAGATAGTGTTGATAAACACAGAAGGAATCACTACTGAATATGCAGTGCGAATGAACTACCGTTTGTCGAACAATGAGGCGGAGTATGAGGCTCTCCGGAGGGGGGTACAGATCGTAAAGGAGCTCAGGGCTGAACGCATCAGTGTACGAGTAGATTCCCAAGTGGTATGTAAACAGATACGAGGAGAATTCAATATACGAGAAGACCACATGAGGAAATACATAGCTCGATTCCATGAGATGTCCAAAGCTACTAAATTCTTAGATGTGCTCCAAATTCCTAGGGAAGAGAATGGTCGAGCGGACTATTTAGCTAAAATAGCTAGCTCAGCAATGGACTGCCAATAAAGAGTAGTCGTATTATTGATGGTGCAACAAGAATTCGGAGAGGACAAGGTCATTAAGCTGAAGGGAGAAGGGGATTGGCGTACTCCTGTTAAGGCATACTTGGAGAAGGGGGAACTCCCTGTGTAAATAAAGGAAGCAGCAAAAATACGGGTCAGGTCATCCCGATTTTGCTTAATTCAAGGGGAGTTATTTAAGAGGGGCTTCAGACAGCCCCTCCTGAGATGCTTACGACAAAGGGATGGCGCATACGTACTAAGAGAGATCCATGATGGATGTTGCGGCAATCACATGGACACCATAGCCTTAGCGAATAAGATAATACGAGCAGGATATTTTTGGCCGAAGTTAAAATAAGATGCGGAGACCTTGGTAAAGAATTGTGATAGGTGCCAGAGGCATTCCCCGCTCATACATCATCCGGTAGAAGAGCTCATGGCAATGAGTTCTTCGTGCTCTTTTGCGAAGTGGGGAATAGACTTGGTCGGACCCTTCCCTATGGCCCCGAGCCAGAAGAGATTCTTGATAGTAGCCATATACTACTTTAGCAAGTGGGTAGAGGCTGAAGCAATAGCTAAAATCACTGAGGATATGGTCATACAATTTCTCTGGAGAAACGTGGTATGCCAATTTGGTATCCCACGAACACTTGTATCGGATAATGGTACATAATTCACAGAAGCCCGAACAAGAGCTTGGTGCGCAAAAATGAAGATAACACTGCACTTCACCTCTGTGTACCACCCCCAAGCGAATGGTCAGGTCTAGGTTACCAGGCGGATAGTAGTTCAGGGGATTAAAACACGGTTTGAGAAATCAGGAGGTAAATGGGTGGAAGAGCTCAGCCCGATCCACGGGGCTTACCGAGCAAACCCAAAAGAGGTTATGGGAGAAACACCATTCAGCCTGATATACGGTATAAATGGACTAATCCCCGCAGAGATTGGGTTAGAAACACATAGTATACAAAATTTTAATGAAGAACAAAATGAATTACTGAGGCAAGATGAGTTGGATATTATATATGAAAAACGGGAGTTGGCTTTCCTAAAGATGGAGCATATGAGGGGACGAATTAGAGCAACTTATAACAAAATTGTGGTTAAACAACAATTCCAAGTAGGAGATTTAGTACTCTGAAGAGCCAATATGGGCAAAACTAGAGGTAAATTAGATGCAGCATGGAAAGGTCCGTACAGAGTGGTCAAGATATTAGCCGGAGGAGCGTACGAGCTGGAGCAGATGGATGACACTAAATTACCTTAAGCATGGAATATAGCGGATTTACGGATGTATCATATTTGAGTTTAGTGCGCGAGAATTATTTATTAATATATATATATATATATATATATATATATATATATATATATATATATATATATATGTGCGTGTGTGTGTGTGTGTGTGTGTGTGTATACGATTTTGACCTGATCCGATAGGTCAGGAAAGGGCGGAAGTCCCAGAATGGTCCGATTGACCAATAAAGGGTGAGTTTCCTATACAAACCTGACCCGACAGGTCAGGAAAGGGCGGAAGCCCCAGAATGGTCTGATTGACCAAATAAAGGGTGGATTCCTTATATGAACCTGACCAATAGGTCAAGAAAGGGCCGAAATCCCAGAATAGTCTAACTGACCAAACGAAGAGCGAACCTGACTTGATAGGTCACACTAGAAGGGTCCGATTGTCCAAATAAGGGGTGAGTACCCTAGAGAACCCCGATCCGATAGATCGATACAAGGTGGGCACTCCAAGAAGGTTTACCTTAAAATAGAAATTGAAAGAACAAAACCCATAGTAATCTAAAGATCGAGGCCTAGCATAACTGGTAAGTTGGTCAAAAAGCACTTAGGGTAAATCAGACGGAGCTCAGCAATGCATGGTTGACCCGAGCACGCCCTGCTAGGTGAAAATATCGAGTTACCAAAAGCAAAACATACTGAGAAAACAATCCAAAGGGTGTTCCACCATTATTTACCAAATTCTTAGATAAAGCTAGTACAAGATAGAAAACCCCATAGGGGTGAAACTAAATAAAAAAGGCTCCTAGCACCAAGCCCAGATACACAAATTATTCAAAGGCCCTCCCAGAATAGAACACCGTAAGTTGATAGATTGCTCAGAAAAGTCTAAAGGTTGGATGATGAAACCCTCCTATCTGCAGCTAAAACTCGAAGAATACGCCACATATCCTGCTCCATCTCGTGAAATTTGAGGCGATACTTGTTAGCACACTTTGACTCGAATTGAGCGTCGTTCACAGAAATAGATAAACATTGCATAGACCTGACCAAATCACTGCGTTCCTCTCGAAGTTACCGGTTCAACTGGTGGAGTTCAAGCCATTCACGTTTGTAATGGCATTTTTCCGCCTTTTCCTCTCCAAGAGTTTGCGCAGTTGAGAAAATTTCTCACTAAGGCTGGTATTTTCTTCCAAAAGAAGGAAATCTTCATTAAAGAAAGAAAGATTTTTCTCCTTGAGGATATCTATCTCTTTTACTAAGGAGTCAGAAGCCATAATAATAATGCAAATATAGATAAACAAATGGGCAAAACATAGTACAAGGGTTTCCTTGCTCTACGGAAACCCTAGGCATAAAAAGACAAAAGTACATAAAGCACACAAGTAGTAGTTCAGTACAGATAAAATCCCAAACATAGGCCTAAACACCATAATCTCGAGTACTCATCTCATCCTTTTCCTCCTTGGTCAGCCTCGAGGTGCCCTTAAACTCCTTCTCCCTAAAAATATTATCCAGTTGAGGAATATCCCTCAACTCATACAGACCTGCGAAGGTGGGTGAAGGAGAGGGTGCGATCAAGGCAAGAGGGCAGGCTCTGCTCTGGATGATTGGGCTGATCCGAGCCTCGATCTTGAAAGAGCTTGAAAACATTCTCGGAATATCCTCCCGTCTCAAGAAATTGAAGGCGATCATCTTCCTGGTCAAAAACCAGACTAGCAGGATCGGGATGGTCTTCCAAGGGGGCTTCCCTATCAAAGGGAGTTGCGGGATTCTTGGAGGACCACTTTTCGTAGGCATCCAGGCCAAAATGGTAGTATGCCTGGGCTTCTTGGACCAGGAGGTGCCAGAGATCTCGAGAAAGAGAGAAAGCTCGATGGTCACATCCCGAGTCAGTTGGATGAGCCGGAGTCTCTCTTCAGACTAGGGAAAATTAGCTTTCCCAGCTCGTACCCCCTCAGCCTTTTTCATGGCCTCCTCTGCTCTCTCCCTCGCCTCCTCCGTCTTTTCCCTTGCCTCCTCAACTTGGCGAGCTGCCTCCTCCTGAGCCCTCCTCAGTTCGTCCTTGAGGCCCTTGATGGCCGTTTCTTTCTCTTTGCACAAATTTAGCAATATCCTCTCTCTCTCTCTCTCTCTCTCTCTCTCTCTCCTTGAGAGCAGCATGTTCTCGAGCTAGGTCCGCGTTGAGAAGAGAGCCCCGAGCTCAAGCCACCAATATAGCCGTCTTGATGTCAGCTTAAGTCCAAAAAACATGATGATAGTAAGTAGACGAAAGATAAGGATGAAATGAGGAGAAAGCGAAAGATTACTGACCCTGGCTTTATCCTAGCACAAGGATTCTATCAACTCAGGGTCCGATAGTTTTTTGAGAGTTCGCCGATCGGATGAAGGGCACTAGCCTTGAACGAACTGAATTGCCATGGCTCCGGGGCAGTCCAGCACCGATGTGTTATTAAAGATATTCATATTGGGATTCACCACCTTGGATCTCGAGGACGCACCTCCCTTGTCGGGGCGACTGCGCTTCCGGGAGATGAGAGCCTGCTCATCTCCAGAGTCTCCCTTAAACTTAATATTTACTTAATATCTATATTGTCTCATCTTTCTTCTCTCCAATCACATCATATCCCCCACTCCTTATTTTAAATTTATTTATATACAAAATAATTGGTACGACCTAATTTCGGTCGACTTGAGGTCTCTATGGCGGTTGGTTAACCTTGTATCCGGCTTTGCTAGGGGCATATATGAGCCATAGGAGACCCCAAGTCTCATGATAGCCCAGGATGGAGGTTATCCAAAAAGCCCTGAGGCCAATGGAGGTTAGGAAGAAAAAGGGAAGTGTCAAGCTAGGCGTTAGTTTGGTAACACCAAGACATCGGATCTGATCGGCGAGATGGACAGTCTCAGGTCCTAGGAGGGCTGACCTAATAGGTCATCTCAAGAAAGTGTCGTAAGAATTTTTGACGGCCAGGAAAATACAACTTGATTCGAGCTGGATTAAGACATGCTCTTCCGTGCTTAAGTTCAAGGGGAAGTCCCATCCTGATGAAGAAAGAATCCGGGGGAAAGACCAAATTCATTCAAGTCTGGATGCCCCAAAGGAGAACTGATCTAATCAGGTCATCTGAATAACGGCCCAGAATTCGCGGGCAATTCTTCGGGATCTCGAAAAGGCTCCGAGTAATTCGAGGTATAAGTATTCCAACCGGTAGATGTAGGGAGGTATCATCTTTTACTGAATTCTTCGTGGGTGATTTCTTTTCTTTTAACAAAAAACCATGACTGACTTGAGCGCCGGAGAGGGCTCCACCGGAAACCCTTCCGGTGGCCCCTTTCTAACGTGTTTTTTGGCAAGTCTACCAAGCTGCGACGAGGAAGCACTGTCGTTAGTTGATCAGTTTTTTAAACCGATCAATAATAATACACCATTATCTATTTTTCAAAAATAAATTGACATTTACTCTGAAAAACAAATAATTTTAAATTTTACGAATAATCCTTACTATATATAAAATCCTGAGTAAAAATATTTAAAATTCCAACAAACCCTAATTTAAATAGGCCCTCAAAATTGCTACATATTGATGAGCACAACCCAATATATAAAGGCGTTATATTATTCAATCAATATTTAGCAACACAATATATTCATATTGTGTTTTTTTCTTTTTAGATTCAGTACATTTTTCATTTATTATTTTTATTTTTATACCTCATTTTATATATATATATGTGATCCAACTACGTATAAAGTATGGGATGAACTGCCCGCAAATGGTAAAGCTTAATGAATTTTGGCTCCATAAGTTTGCTTTTTGGCGAAAGGGCAATAACCAAGCCGGTTGTGCCCATTGCGACCTATACATTAAGGATATGTTTGGCAGACAAAACTAATAAGCTAGCTGATAGGTGAAAAGCTAGATGATGAGTGATAAGTTATTTGATAACTGATAACTGAAAAGTTATATGATCTAAATAAAAGTCTTTTGGCAAATTTAGCTGATAAGCTGGCTCAAAAATACAAAATTACATAAAAGTACATGTTTAAAATAATATTATTAATGCTATTTTTTATTTATTTTTATATAATATTAGGATTGTAAATTTAGTTATTATTGTTTCTATTACCAATTTCGTTATATATATATACTAGTTTAATACCCGTGTATTACACGTGATTTATCAAAAGATAAATATAAAAAATTATTTGCGATAATTATAAATTTTTATGTAAAATGAGAAATTCAAATGATGTATTCTCAACTCTTGCCTTGAACATGTCTAATTTATTTATTAATTATTATAATTACTAAATCTTTATTTTCATGCTTAGATTCAATTCGTTAATAATTTATTTACATATGATTTGTACTTTTTTGTACACTTTTTTGTTACCTTTTTGTGTCGCATTCGCGTGTGTTTTGCTTGCATTTACGGGTTTTAGGAGTCTTTTTGGCCTATTTTGTTAGTTTTAGGTTTTTATAACTTTTGTGCGGTTTTTAGTAGTTTTTCGTACATATTTACCCTTTTTCGTATTTTTGGCCGTAGGATGACCAAGCGGGTCCCGCGCACGTTTGGAGGCATCCCACTCGACTCGGATCGGCAAGGGAATACAGCACGAACGAGGAGCAACAGCCGACGGACGTTTAGAGCGGAAACGAGAAAACCGAGCCGGAGCAGCCGTACCAGTCGATCGACTGCTCGGCAGTGAGTTTGGCAATTTTGGGCGAAGCAGTCGATCGACTAAGACGCAGTCCAGCTCGTGGTTTTGGTCCATTTTGACGATTTTGTCCCTGCATTTTTGTATAAATAGACCCACCTTTCTCCAACCTTATCCAACTTTCCTTTGTGGAATTTGGGTCTTGCTCAATTTCCTCAAAACCTTTACATTTTCTTGCAATAATAAACCCTAGTTTAAATCCTTAGTTAATGTAGTTTAGCTAGTTTAGTAGTTAGTGTAGTTAGGTTTAGTAGATCTTAGCAAGTGAGGAGGAATGTGACATACCCTTCACTTGTGGTTCTTGGTTGCTTTGAAGGTTCTAATCTACATTTGAAGTTCTTGTTTGGTGTTTAATGCAATTGGTAGTTTTCTTTCCCTTAATTTTCTTGTGTTGTTATTGTTGATTGTTGTTATTAAAGTTGTGTTGGTTTTTAAATTTAGTTTGTGTTGTTGTTCTTTGCATTTCAGTTTCCCCTTTTCATTCCCTAGCTTATGTTGTTCTTCTTTTCTAGCAAACTCCATTGATGCACTGTCTTTTCAAGCTTTTTACTTCTTTTAGTTAGACAAAATTTTGACTCTTGAAAGATGTATGAGTTTTTCCTCTTTGGCAATTTGTCTTGTTAAAAGCCTTTGACTTTTCTCAAATTCAAATGCTTTGATTTTCCCTCCATGAATTCTCTTTTAATTGTAAACTTTATTTGATGCAATTAATTTAGTAATTACGGGTTTAGGTTTAAGTTTGTTTAGAACCATTAATCGGAGATTGTCGAGAATTGGGATTGAAGACCCCTACACTTAGTCGACAATTTGGGATTGATAACCCCGAATCGTGGATTAAGTGCTTGGCGAAAACCGATTAATCGTGGAGACGAACCAAACACCCTAAACCCTCATTTCATTATTTTCATTAAAGTCTTCTTTTAAATTCAAAACTCAAATCAAACCAATGACTTAATGCTTTCCTAGTATAAATTAGTGTAATTTCGATTAACAAGAGAGTGACTAAATACACCGATCGCCGATTATATCTATCCTCGAGAGACACGACTCGGGAAAGCTTACCGCTCTACAATCAACTCCGTACTATTGCGGAGAAGATTTCTTAGAGTGCTAAGAATTCTTCGATCAACATACTTATAAAAATTCAAAAGAAGTCACATTCTAAACCCGTGCCTAATCTCTACTTATTAATTATTATTATTACGTTATAAATGTAAAATATACAACGCCCGCGTGTTACATGTGAATATGTGTTATAAAATATTAAATTTATAAGACACTGATAATTCTATTTAAAAAATGTCGTGCATCTAACTTGTAGTATATGTAATATTATTTTAATTTCTTTTTTTTTCTGCGTAAGATACTAATTTGTTTGTGCAGATATATAATATATATGTATCAATGCATTATATTTGAATTAGATAAAAATATTTAGAATATATTTAATATTTATTTTTCTAGGCATAATAATTTATTATTAGTATTAGTATTAGTATTATGTTATATTTTTTGTTTCACTTTGTTTTTGTTTTTTGTTTGGTGTAACAATAGTTTTTCATATATATTTTTAATATTATTTTCAATTTATTATATTTGGATTAGATAAAAAAAACTTTAAGTTTATATTTTTATATTTATTTCCTTTTGTAATAACTTTATATAACTCATATTTTTCTTATATAAATATTTAGAATTATAATAAAATTATTTCAACTTTTATTGTAAATAAAAATTAGTTCAACTTATATATGCTTTTTTTCTAATTAGATATAAATTTTTTATATTTTTATTAGAAGAATAAAAGTAAGATATTGAATTGGACAAAATATGTTAAAGAAAGTATTATAGTAGGTAAGATGTAATAAAAGAAAATTATTGAATTAGGCAAAATATAATATTAAGAAAGTATTAAAGTAGGGAAATATATAAAAAGGAAAAATACTAAATTAGGTTAATATTAGGCTCGGATGACACCGAAACACCAATTTTTTTTCCAAAGCTAACGAAGCATGGGAAGCGGACAAATAGGATAGGAGGATTTTGCATTAATATATAAGGGATATATATATATATATATATATATATATATATATATATATATATATATATATATATATATATATATATATATATATATATATATATATATATATATAATATATATATAATTTTCAATAATTTCACAATACTTTTTAAACGGATTGGGGAGAGGATATTTTTTTTATTTCCTTTATACGCCAATTTATAGTCAAGCAAATAATAATAATAATAATAATAATAATAATAATAATAATAATAATAACAACAACAACAACAATAATAATAATAATAATTTCACAATACTAAAATAATCCTTAGATATTCATCTAACAATTAATAAAGTGGTGAAGTTTAAAAAAAGTTAATATCTACGAAATAATAGTGTATTTTTCTAAAAATATAAAAAGGTTAAAATATGAATAAAATCAAAAAACTCCATGAGCTTATTTGAATCGCTTGTAATAGTGGCATCTGAGATAAACTCAAACTTTTCAAATAAGCTCATGCAACCAAACAAGGCTTATTTAAATACAGAGAGCTTATAAGTCCTCTAAATAAGACATAAGATAGCTTATTATACTTACCAAATATACACTAAATCTATTATAAATAGTGCAATTAATGCCCTAAAGTTTATTTCAGTTTTGTCCTAATTTGGTCAAATAAAGAGGGGAAGTATGAAATTGGTTTCAATTTATACTTAAAAAAGTAATAATTATAAATCTTTACTTTTTTAAGTATAAATTGAAACTAAATTCGGCCGAACACTCCTTTGGGAAGCCACCGATCAAGAAAGGTGAGTTTTTTGGGTCACCATTGATGAAGCTCGTTATCAAAATCGTGTTAAAATGCTATGTGGCTCACTTATTGGCCGACTTCTTCAACCCAAGGGGTCAAAACCCCTATCGCTCGACGATTGCAAGACAGCCTTGAAATCCACTCGGCGTCTCTCTGGACCGTGGAGTTTTGCTCCTCTCGGCAAGGGATTCTTCAGCATCTCATTTTCTTCAGCCGAAGATAGGGCACGCGCGTTTGCCAAAACCGCTTGAAAGTTCGGTTCTAACCTTATTCGGCTATTCCCCTGGACTCCGGACTTTAACCCGTACAAGATCCTCTCGACTTCGCCATAGGTTTGGATCCGTTTGTATGAATTGCCTATTGAATACTGGGAACGGTATTTTATTTTGAATATTGTTAGGGTAGTTGGTATGCCTTTGCGAATTGATGAGCGTTCTCTTAATGGCTCTGTCGGCCACTTTGTTAGTGTTCTGGTTGAGTTAAACCTTAAACATACCCTGCATAAAACGGTCATGATTGAGCAGGATTGGTATTGTGGTTATATTTCGTCAGGTTACGAGAACCTGCCAGGTTATGAGAACCTGCTGGATTTCTGCTCGATTTGCTCGGTTCTTGTCCTGCTCGTAAAACTCGTGCCGCTCAGAACATGGTGAGCAACGAATGGCAGACGGTTAACGCCAGACGTTCTCGTCGATATTTCGATTCTCGTGAGCATCTGGCCTGTAACCGTACGAATTCCCGCCGGACTCCCGAGCCTACTAATCCTTCTCTGACGACGCCTAACACCTTTCAAGAGTTACAAGCTGAAGCCTGCACGGGTCCTTCGGCATCTCCTACCTCGGGGCCTACTTCGAGGTTCGAGCCGTTATCTCCCGCCCCCGTGAACACGGCTTCTAAAGTCGCTGATATTCTTGTTACTCCGTCCGGTTCGGAAGGGCAGGATTACTGTACCGCTTCTGAACTTTCTGACAATGGCTCAGACAATGGTGAGCAACTAACTGCGTAGCTTTGCAGGGAGAACCAACCGACCGTTTGCAGATCGGGTGAGATAGTTTGTGACACCTCTCGAGAGCTTGTGCTTTATGAGGAACCTGCTTTTTCGAGCAAGAGTTATGTTGTTCAGGTGGACATGGATTCTTCGGTTAAGGTCTCTCCTTCAGCGCAACATAGTCCAACAGTATGTCTTGTACGGAGGAAGATATTATAGTGAATGAGTCAGATATTGGCAGCCAACATCGCACCCCTCTTTTTTGTAAACCTGTTATTGATTGGGAATTAATTGATATAATTAAAAAATTACAACAGGAGTCTTCTACTCCTTTCATTGTTGACGATCCAAAATCCTTTCTGCCCTTCACCTTATGGATATCGCTTGTAGACACTCTTGGGCGGATATGGTTGAAGACGAAGTTTCTACTCATTTGCGCAAAGTTTCAAAAAATTCTCTTAAACGTGAATTTCTTATGAAGAGCTGGTTTCTTTGTTTTCATTTTTTATTCATTGTTTGCTATGTACTCGAACACTTTTCTCCTTTTCTAGTAAAAACACCGCAACTTATTTTAAAAAAATAATAATTATAAATTTATTATATTTCGTGTGAAAAATAATATTAAATTAAAAAGATTGATTTTATAAATATATAATAATTAAAAGAATTAGTGGTAGAATTCACTTTTAATATTAAACTGAAATATAATTATAATATTAATAAGATTCTACGGATGGTCCTTTGTATTAGTGGTGGATCCCATATAATAAAAAATAAATAAAACAATTTTTAATAAAAAATTATATACAAATATGGTTTTAATTTTAAAAATAATAAAAAGTTAAAAAAATAAAATAAAAACACATCCATATATGACCAGACTTTCTGATAGTTTCAAGACCAAATAATTCTATTGCTTCTCTTACTTATGCAGAACATATCCTCTGATTCTCAACTACTTTTATTTTCACGCCCAATTAAAGGAGAATTCCAAGCCCGACAAATACATCTTTCATGGCGAAAGAGTACTCAAAGAGACTTTAATTAAATAGTCAACAATACTCTTTCCTCTTTAGGAAAGAGGAGACGAGTCTTATTTGTCAGGCTTGTGATTCTCCTTTGATAGCGTGAAATGGTATCGTGCGGTGATTGGATCTTTTGCGTCTGGGTCCGATAAAGGAACAGCTATTCGATCGGCGACTGTCAGGTGACTCGACGGCGACTCACTGAGTTCGATCCTCTTCCGATTTGGTATTTTCCCGAAATTAGGGTTTCGAATTCATTGTCCCCTTAGAAGATCTAATTTTCGCTTGATTTTCAAATTAACAATTTCGAGTCAAGCCTTTTTACAAAATCTTATGTGAATCTCTCTTTAATTTGTTTAATTAAACGTGTTTTTTTTTTTGGTCGAGTCGTGTGAGATTCGCAATTTAGTTTGCATTTGCATTTCACCTCATTCTCGTGCTTCTCCGTGGAGGGTTTTAAGTATAAATATATAAATATCTTTGATCTGATGATTTGCCTTAGTAGCTCTGAGATTAGTTCAATTATGTTGTGGTGTTATTTACTACTTGGTAGAGATTTGAAATTATTATTATGGAGCTAAACTCATGAAGTGTGATTTGGTCATGAACACCGAATGATTGTGTTTTATTACACTGAATGATCGTGCCTTGGCTTCAAACTTGTCACGTGATGAGGTTTCGTGCCTGAACTTTTTCTTTATTATGATTTGCAGCAGAACTGTGCTTGCTTCTATTTTTAAGGATTTTAAATCCGTAAAAATAAATCCATTAGAAGTCATATTTTATGATGGACTTTAAATCCTTGGATTGGAAGCTATTTGTGGGGTTATTTTGGAGGATTTCAAATTCAACTTTTATGGAGTCATTTGAAACCCTTGTTCCAAATCCTCTCCCAAACCCAATTCTCCTGTCATCATGTTGGCATTTTCGTCTGTCGAGAATCTCAAAAGTCAAAATACTTGTAGGCCATGTTTGAGCTAGTATTTTGGATCAAATTCTGAATTCCAATCCTTCTTTTCTTTAGAACTCTCAAAATTTCAATATGCGACCATTCCATCTGACTTGTCCTGTTCTATCTGTGGCAGTGTATAAATGTTCTTGTCTCATTCTATATGTTATAATTACATTTTCAATAGAGAATTATTACTATTTTTTATTTTCTCAATAAGAATTAAATGTCAATTTACTAATTTACCCCTACTTTATTCTTTCACATTTTTAATAATAATAAACAAAATGATATTATGTTCATTTGATACCTATGATTATAACATCAATCATAATCATATTCTTTAATATCAATGAAATGATCAATTGCGCCAAATAGAATTGGACGGAAGGAAGGTGTAACATTTTCTTAAACTTAATTCTTAACCTATTAACCTATTCATATAGTCCTCTCTTTATTTTATCATCATTATATTTAATTAATTATATACCACTAAATATTAATATTAATTAATATATCACTAGTAAATTTTCAAACATAATTTGATATTTATATAATAACGGCTTTTTTTCAATTATATACTCCATCCATTCCATTCTATCTGTTGCGATTGATCATTTCACGGAGATTAAGAAGCTGATTGGTGTTATAATTATAAGTATCAAATGACCATAATATTATTTTGTTTAAAATAATAAAAGTACGAGTGAAAGTAGTAAATTAATTTTTAATTTTTATTTAAAAAGTGAAAAGTAAAAATAATTATTTATTGAAAATGTCAATGCCACATATAGAACGCGACAAAAAATCTTCTAGGGAGGGAGTAATGAATAAATATTTTATTATAATTTTTAAAATCCTAAATACTTAAATTTCAACTAATTTTAGTATTCCAAAAAGGCCCACTAGGATCTTGATGTGTGTACATAGTCTATTTTGCCCTAAGAAGGGGCTTCAATTCCCAATCAGGACAAGATGTGCACACTTTTGCCCGAGCCATGACATCCAAAGTACTGTTCGTTCTTGTTGTATAGGATCTTACAGTTGATATGTTTCAAATCCCTTCTTTTGTTTAGATGCAAAAGTCCGTGTTAGGGTGCCTGCAATGGTAGGTTTTAACTATAGGTAATTTTTATTTTGAACAGTAAATAATGGGTTGGTGTTTACCAATCCAGCTTTTATAAGATTTTCAAATATTTTAATTCAAAGCTTGTGTGAGTTAGTGACCTATAATTTTTTTTGAAGTTTATGATTGTGGGTGAAACTTTTAAAAAATTTTGAATTTTTTATTTTTAATGTTACATACTTAATCTCGCCATAAAGTTGAGTTCGGGTTTATTACTACTTCAACCCTTAGACATTATCCATGCTAGATTAGGTGTAAACTATTGGTACATGATAAATGACTGTGTCCCACTTTTTATATGGATGTGTGACAAGTATTTTATTATATAAAATAGGGCACTTGTATGATATTTGTACAAGTGCGTGTAGGCTAGGTAATAGTCAAATAATACTGGTGTCTAGTTTTTTTTTTTTTGTTTTTTTTCAACAAAGATCAAAGGAGAATTTCGAGCGTAACAAAATGTTTTTCATGACGCTTGTCCGAAACCATTCTCCGTCTTTTATGGGTTTATTTATTCTATGCTTGATATGAGCGCAGTGTCCTCGTGCTCTTTTTGTTTAAAATTATTTAAATTTTGCTATTTTAACTTATATTACAAATAATCAATTTATTTTACGATTTTAAATAAAAATAGTCCATTGTGATGATATTATATCAACATGGTTTCATAAAATTAAATTAATTTTATAATTTCATATCTTTTTTGATCACATTAGTATCGGGTGAAATGAGTTGCGACCTACTAGCATACTTCGTTTTATAAAAGGTATATTCTCGTCTAACTTCTATGTAAAAAAGAAGTTGAACTACAAGTTATATGCATCCTTCAGCAGCTAATCAACTCAACATTGGTTCGTTTTATACTTCAGACGTACGAGACACTTTAATTTATAGAGATAAATTAACAAAATATAAAGAACACATTTTGAATCAAAAATCTCTTTTTATTAAGATTTTAAAAGAAAATCTTATTACATTATTAATCTCTTTTTGAGAGGAAATTTTATTTTTAGCCTCAAATAGAGAAGACTTGCACTTGTAGATGCATAAACTCTATCTCTCTTTAAATTAGATTTTTACAAACGATTATAGAAACACTATTAATACTCACACTTACTTTTATTTCTGAGAAAACATATAGAATATGAGCGATGCCTTCTGCTTTCTCCAACTCCTGAATATATAGCTAGATTTATCACCTTCTTCAAGAACAATTCTAATGGGTGAGAAGGCAAGTCGCAGAATACCATAAGAACCCAGCAGTCAACTCAAGAGATTACCATCATTTCGAATCAAATTAATGCGATTCAAGCACAGTCAAATGCACAGAGACAACGGAGCACCCGGAACCCGGCAAAGATCTTGAAAGGATTTCTTAGAGTTTAATAGTGCCTTCTGCTTGATTGTTTGAGTGATTCTTCTTTCTTTAGTGGACCAAAAGTGAATATATAGAAGTGTGGCGGACTTAAAGATTCAACCTCACATCTCTTATAATTTTACCGACGTCACTTCATAAAATTCCTGTATTATTGTCCTTCTGCTAGCTGATGGATTTTTCTCTTTGTAGAAGTTTGTGGACCCAATGGTCACATGTTTTCTTTATCTCTGTTAGGAGACTTTTTGCTTCTTTTTTTAGCTTTTTTTGTACTTGAGTAAAACGTGTTTTTCGTGGTCCCTGACCACCTATCTTGTTTTGTTTGGATCTAGAACTAAACTCCGCCTCTGTCTAATTTTGGGCAGATTTTATCCGTCCACAGACTTGGGCCATGTTGCAGTATTTCTGGTGAATTTATTTACTCCCTAATAGCTTGTTACTCAATTGAAGAGCTCTTTTTTTCTCAAATATGTCTACTGCGAATCTCGTTGTATTTCCTATTTTGGTGGCCCCTGACCACCTGCCTTGTTTTGTTTGGATTTTATACCAAACTCAAACTCTGACTGATTTGAGCACTTTGGGAAGATTTTATCCGTCCACAAATTTGTGCCATGTTGTTGTATTTTTGGCGAGTTTCTTTAATCTCTAATAGCTTGTTACTTAACAGAAGAGCTCTCTTTTTCTGGAATAGGTCTTCTGCGAATCTCGTTATATTTCCTATCAGGAAAGACCCGTTCATTGTGTTTTGGAGAAATTTGAACGATAACTTGACTTTGTCCTTCTCTGAGAGACAGGCCTAAAATCTCCATATTCCCTTTTTGTGACATGTCATCTTCCGTGAGGGATACTATTAATGAGATTTCTACAAGGGCTGGTGCCTTGATTCTTTTCATGGCATATGTATCTGGTTGTCTAAGTTTGATGAAATGAAATACTCCGTGTATTCATTTTTCAACTAGTTCTGGGACTACACTAAAGAAATATGATTCTAGGGCCTTACCTTGTGCGAGATGAGTGTTAGTCGCCCATGTCTCATGTACTACATCTTGTATCCATCTCAAAAATTGATATTTTCGAGAAATTTGGTGATCTTGTATGAACCGATGCTAGAGCTCCAAATTTATACCAGCATTTAACGTCTTGTGGATGAGATTCTATCATCATCCACACCCTTGGGATCTTCCTGATACATCAACCAGACATTTTTCCGGACTGATTCCTACTCTGGTTATCAATTTCTCTCATCTTTGCCGATAGACTCGAAAATGAGAACTTTTCAAGATTTCGTAAGTATCAATCTTAGATTTGCTTATTAATGGCCTAAAATCGATCTCTTCCTCATTAATTCCCGAGGCGACAGGTTGACTCGAACACTCAGGATTTAACTCTAAAGTTTCGATTTTAGTTTGAGGTAATTCATCCACAGATGATTCCACCTCTACTCTCATGTTATGGTTATTTGAATTCCCTATTGCAGGTCTAGAGCCCTGTACTCGAAGTGTATCCCTTTGCACCATCAAAGATGTAGCCCAAAAAAGTGGCTTTCTCATTACAGATCATAGTTGTTCATTGGCCTGTAGGCAACATCATATTCTATCAGAAACAGTTTCTCGATCAACTTGTTATAACCTTCCGGCTACCTCTGCATTGAGAGTTAATGTATCAAAACCATGTGAAGCATCTCTAGATGTTCTCTTTGATGTTTCTTCATTTTAAGGAATGAATCAGTCTCTGATCCCTCCAGCTCTTGTTAACAAATTTGCAAAAGTATTTTTATGAGATTTTATGATGACAATATCGTAATCATAATATTGACATTCAGCCTGCCATATAAATAATCTAGCCTATTTTTGTTTTGGATTCAATTATTTTTTTAGAAAAGATTTAACGCTAGAATTGTCAATTTTTAGGGTGAAATTTTTAGATAATAGAAATAAGTGTCGTTCTTAAACGTCTTTCTTATTGCAAAGAACTCCTTCTCGTTGATATTTCATCGATTTACTTCACTATTTGAAAATAGTCCGCTGCAATATCTGCATGACACTTCTCTCTTTGGTGTCACTTTAGTGAGAACAACTGCCCACCAATAATACTGGCATATGTATATAGAACCAGTTCATTCTCGTCATTTGGAGTTGCTAGTTTTGGAAGCTTTTCGAAAACTAACTTAAGCTGTTTAATTCTTTCTTGGTGTTCTTCTACCAATTTGAAATTGGCATCCTTTTTTAATAGGGGACTAAACACTTTTTTGTAATGTGCTAGTTTGCTTATAAACATCTCTACAAAATTGGCAACTCCCAATAAACTTTGAAATTGCTTTTATCTTTTCCACAATGTAGAATGATTTCAGATTCATCAATTTCTATCCCAATGAAATTAGTTTTTCTCGTAGCTATTACTGCTCTCTTTTCTGAAAGTATTAATCATTCTTTGTGGCATACATTCGAGAAAATTTCCAGCTGTTTTAGATGTTCTTTTATATTCTTTGATGCTATAGCAATGCCATCAATGTAGACGAACATGAAATTGCAATAATATTTAAAAAGACTATTTATCTTTCTTTGATATATCTAGGGTGCATTTGCTAAGCCCATTGACATAACATTCCAAATATAACCTTGGGGTGTGGAGAAGACTATGAACTTCTTGCTTCCTTCCTCCATCTTAATCTGGTATACCCCAGATTTGCAATCGAATTTGAAGAATACTTTTGCATTTTTAATGTAAGTTACCAAACGCTCTCTACTTGGAATATAATATCCATCGAATTTCAAAATGTTATTAACTCCCGTATAAATAATAACTAATCTTGGTTTACTCTATTTATTTCTCCACGGTTACGGACTAAAAACCCTGAACTGCTGTATGGAGAGACGTCTGCTTCAATTAACTTAGGTCGATGTGTTCCTTAAGTATTTGTTGCATATCCTTTTGATCTTCTTAATTATCAGGATATGCCTATATCTAACTAAATCATTATCTTATCCCACCATGCGATATGATTTTTGTTAAAATTCTTTGTATCTCTTTTAGTATTCTCTAATGAGATTTGTTCCTCCGTATTGTTGTTTGGCTGCGAGCTCTTGTCTAGACTTGCTCGTCGTTGAAGAATCACTTCTTCATACCTTTTTCGATCCTTCATTATTGAATTTCGAAGTTTGTCTTCACCACCATGTTTGCTGCGAAAATTGATTGACATTCTTATGCGGAATGCCTCTAGTAATCGTTGGATTATAATCTTATGACCACATGAGGTTATGAAAATAAGTCTTCTAGTCTCATTTTCTTGTGTAAATCTTTAAATGTCTATAAGAAATTATTTCCTAACAGAATATCTGCTCCCATATTTTGGAAATAGATTGGTGGAGTCTTGATCTTGTACTTGGGATGCCTTTTGCTCCTCACATCATCATTTCTGCATGCTTGATTCCTCTTTTAAGAACGATAATCCAGAAATCTCTACCCGCTACTGGGGACAATTCTTCTTCCATTTCTTTTGGGAAGATTTCTTGTTTAGCTGTACAGATTCCTCCACCTGAATCAATGTAGGCTACAAATTATTTTACGATATGTTTCATATGTCATTCCTACGAGAATGTATATGAAAAATGGACTGGTGCTCATATGATTCTGCATCTCTTTTGTCTCACCGTAAACTTCATTTCATTTCTCAATTTTTTCCAAGGATTATACTTCTAGAGAAATTCTAACCTTAGAGTAGCTGTTTTGGGGTTTTTTCTGTGCTTCCTTCAGTCATCGTTTCGATTTCTCCAATCTTAAAGACTTTTTGATATTTTTTCATGGTAGGCTGTTGTAAGTAATACTATCAAAATGTGTCAAAGCCCACGGGTTGGCCCGTTAGCCCACATAAACGGGCGGACTTGAACCTCTATTCTTCAGGCCCGTTTAATCGTGGGTCTATTTGGCCCGCTTAATTAACACCGTGGGTTTTTGCGGGACGAAACGGGTTGGCCCGCGAGTTTTTTTAAGAACATATTTTTATTATTTATTACTAATACTACTAGAAAAATAGGAAAAAAATCCAATTCAATAATTAATAAAAAGGGGATCGCAGCAAGCAACCCTAATTTCATTTTAGCCTCCCGTCCCGTTCCATCTTCTTCCTTTTATCGCCTCCCCCGCTTCGCCACCCATCAAGCCACTGTTCTCCTACTCCAATCTCCACTATAAACGGGATAGCACACACGCAGTGGATTAAAGCTTGAAACCCTGCATGGATGCTCCTTAGCCTAACCTTAATTCTAAACCCCAGCCTCCAATTTCAATCTGTCGTCAACGTGAATGAGCGTCGCTCGCCACTAGTCTGCATCATTTTGAGCGTCACCCGCCACCAGTCCACCAGCCACTCCATCATCTACATCCTCTCCGTTAGACTTTGATGAGGTTCGGTTTCAATCTGATCTTCTCAAATCCTTTAAACCCTTATTAGTAATTAGTGAATGTTATTTTCTATCATCTGATTTGGTGATCTTTTTTCTTCTTGTTTTTAATATTAATTTGTAGATTATCTGACATCATTGATATGGATTTTTGTGATTTGTTTGATTTTCAATTAATTCTGATCAATCTTCATATTTATTTGGGAGTTGCTGGTGTTACCTTCATGACTAGGGTATTAGAAGTTAAATTGCTTATACCTTTTTTTTTTAATCATATTTCATAAAGTTTCGATTTTTAAGATGGTGGATTATTGGTGTTTTGATTCTTGCGATTATCATGTTATTTATTAGTCTAAAATCATTGGACTTGTAGATCGTTGGTTCAGTTACATGGTATTGATTTTTGTTTCTGGATAATCAAATTTTATTTTTTCTTCAAAATTCGTGCTAGGGCTTATAATTTGGTACTAAGATCAAACCCAAATCCCTTTATTTTATGTGAAATATAATTTGGGACTTTTGAAAATTTTAATTGTTCTCTTTCTCTCTCTCTCTCTCTCTCTCTCTCTCTCTCTCTCTCTCTCTCTCTCTCTCTCTCTCTCTCTCTCTCTCTCTCTCTATATATATATATATATATATATATATATATATATATATATATATATATAATATAATTTGATCAAATTGCTAATACAATAAAATGCGATTTAGGTTTTTGAAGTCTAATTGCATTTTTTTTTAATGGAAGCAGACAGAAAAAATTAATACTAATTTTGTATTATTTATTTATTTATTTTCAAACTTGGTTGTGTTTGTTTTTTAAATTAATTTTTTCATTTTTTTTCTTGCTGATTGATTCGATCGATTGCTTTGTGAAAGTGTACTGATATAATTGCAATAGGTGCTTACTGCTAGTGGTTTGGACAAACTTGTATTCAATTGAAAATTGCCTTGAGTTGTTTACTTGTTTTTGAGATTATTTTGTTTCTTTTGTAGTATACAGTAACACCAAATATTATTGAGTTGGAGTTTGATGGTGATGATAATGGGTTAGAATGGATTGTATGACTTTTAAATGTTCTGTATCATCCGTATCATTATTTTGGTTAGAATTTGTATTTATGTTCTGTGTGAATTAGAAATTTGAATTAATTCAGTTTGGTGCCTAAGTTTTGCAAAATTTCATTTCGGGACTGCCCAGCCCGCGGGATGGCTCGTTCTGTCATGGGTCACGGACATAGGATTTCTCGGCCCGCGGAAAAATGGGTCAGGCTCGCACCACCCTGTTTTAGAGCAGCCTAAGACGAGCCAGAGCGAGTTGTCCCATTTGACAGTGCTGGTTGTAAGTGATAGAGCACAACAAGAAAAGATGTTATCTTTCTGTGTAATATCGAATATCACGTTTACTCCTTCCCATCCTTCTGGACACTTCAGTTCTCTATTAGTCTTGAACATATCAGGAGCTTAAGTTCTTTGACTGGTTCTTAGACCTTCCCAATGAGGTCCGATAATTATTCTGTCGTGTTGAAAAGATAATCTTCTCGCTTCGATCATGATACTCTTGGTTTTGGTAAGGACTAAGCGATCTTGAATTCTCATGTCGATCTCTCCAATACATGATCTCCAGTAAGACGACTTTTGCCTTGTCCTCAAAGATCCTTGTATTCTTTTTTTGTAAAATTCTTTTCTCAAAAATACTTCTGAATGATGAGTATTCGAGATAGCATAAGAATAAACCTTGTATTCAGTCGAGTAGGTTATGTTTCCTTCCGTCATCAGATATGGCCTCTTAAAAGCTTAATGAAAAGGGTAAGAACTCTACTGAAGTCTCTATCCGCCATATTATACGCAATTCTTGGGTAGACATCTGAATGTCAATTTCCCCATGTATAAATTTCTCGTGATTGCTTCAAATCAAGAATTTTGAGGTTTGAGATTCATTTTTCAAAAAGAGCGACATTAAACGACGAATCAACTTCTTTTTTAAAGAGTGATTTTATAATTATTCTAATGGCTCCAATATTGATCCATGAAAGTGTATTTGTTATTTCTCTTTTGAGTCTGCTCTTAATCTACTAGTTTTCTCTGTAGGAGATTAGTTGCATCTCGCTCTAGTTCCTCATGAATTACGTGGGTATTGCGAATTCTCCAGTGGAAGCTCTGTGGATAATTTGGTGTTTGCGGTTTCTCAACCTAACTTTTCCATGTCCTTTTTCATTGCCCCTATTGTAAATCCTTCATTCAAAGAAATCCTTCATTCCCGGACTTTGGGCCTTCTTTATTATTCTCATAAGTGTCTTATGAGAGACCGTTGTATGATAGAGGAATCCTGATATATCCTCCCTAATCACTTGTTCAAGAAATTCTCCTTCACTCTGATTTTGATTATTATTCACTTCTATCTTAAATTATATTTATTCTTTATAATGCTTTCACCCGAAAGAATATCTTTAAATTGATCACGTACCAGGTTTTGATAATAGACAACTTCTTCGAACTCTAAGGTTGTCTCGAACTGTCTAAGTCCTCTTTTCTGATTCTCTGGGCAATCTGTTGAAATATGCCCTCTCACTCCACATGTCCAGCAATTGCAACCTTTAAAATTTTTATTAGCTCTAGTGTGAGCTCGTCTAAAAGTTCTTTTTACTGGAGCCCTGCTGGTGCTTCCTTGGCTTGAAAATGAACACTGACTTCTGCTTGACCCGTTCTTTGCCCTGATTTATAGCTTCGGCCTTTTTGCTTCGTCCAGAACCTTCTTGGTTTCCATGAAAATCTTTTCTTATTCTCACAAGTATAAGGGTGACTTCTTTCTTTTTTCTTCCACTTATGCCTACGTGGATGACCTCCAACTACCGTTGGAATGTCATTTCAGCACAGCATAGAGGAACCGCTTAAGTGATTCCTCTTAATTTTTAGAAATGACACCACTCTGCTAATTTGGATTTTAGAAATGACATTCTTCTAGCAGTCGTATCCATATGAATAGCTTGCTTGTATTCTTAGATTAACATGTCTCTCTACGGACTTGGTGTTTTCGTAAAGAATAATTACGTCGCATCTCCATCGTTCACCTTAGCTTTACTTGGTATTCGGTGAATAGTTTGATGTAATCATCTACACAATAAATATCTTATAATTTGAGGCAATAAAGGGCTTGTTGGTATTTTTTCAGTTTCTCTTCCTACATACCTTCGAAATATCCTGTGCCAATAAAATGGGTTTTCAATAACTTGACCATATTATCGACTATCCTTTTAATGATTTTTCAGATTTAACTCCCATCTCTACATAAGATCTTGTTAAATCCCCCGCGATATTTACGGATCCTTCAAGGCTCATTTCAACGAATAAAATGAACTCTTCTTTTTCTAGGATGAGAGTTACAGCCGCCATTCGCATTGCGGACACCCAACCGTATATCAATATCTCTCGATCCTAGAAGTCCAGAATATTCAAATTCAACATTAATCCATATGGATGTATGTGATGAAGTTGGGATTTCCCGTATGGTGTTTTGAGAATGTTGGGGCTTTAGAAATGTTGTCTGGTATCCACTATGTCTGTAGGATCTCCTTTTATGGTGAATCTTCGACATGTGGCATTGGTGCGTTTGGTACCTGTTCATGTGAAGCCGTACTTTTGCATATATTGAGACTTGTTGGCAGTGGTGCATGAGCATTCTTTGGAACTAAGGTCGAAGATTCTCTCGAGTTCATCTTCAGGTCTACAATACCCAATCTTGCGAAGGATTCGATAAGGTTGTGTAAATTTTCAATATTGATCTTTTCCATCACTTTTTGGGAGATAATGGAATCCCTTTGATAATAGCCATCATTTTTTTCATCAGTTGTCTTCTAACTTCTGTAGACTTCCCTTTTTGATGTAAAATGATTCCATCCTGAAAGTTATAGGTCGTCTTCCTCCGATTGAACTTGGCTTATTCGAGGGCCTTGACTCGTTTCTGAACATCAACTAGGATTTCTCGTGTTTCTTTTTGATGTTCAAGTATATCTCTCATTTAACATGGATACGATGTTGATGGTTGTCGATATCTTGTACCATTCTTTGAATTTCTCTAAATTTTTGGGATTTTTAGAGGAATATGATATCAATTCGTTGTAGTTGGATTTATATATGGAATTCATGAGTTGCATCTAATTTATTAGATCCATTTTTTAACATGTGATATACCAAAAAGTAACTCAGGTGATACGCCTTTTACTTCTTGCATTGTCTCAGTGTTTTCCTGTTGAATCCGGCAAGAGCTTGTTCAACATATCGATTGCCCCTATAATGTTATATTCTCATGTTGTTATAAGTCGTATATTTCTAAAATTTGAAAATATCGTATGAAATGAATACATTTCGAACATTCGTTTGATTCCATTTTTGTAGATAGATCTTCTCACCAAAAGCTAATTACATAGTTATAATTAATAACCTAAACTTTGATACTATTTTTAGGCATTAAATAAATCGATTGTAAATCTTTCGGGCTTTTCTTGGTCAATAGCCAAATTTGTTAGCTTACAGCAAAAATTAGAACACATGCCACCCATTAAGGGGACTGTGTTCACTGCACCTAATGTAGCATCAGATTTTTCGTCTTTATGGGGAAAAGGTCTACAAAGACCAATACAAATGCTCATTCCTCCGCTTGATTATTGGCAATTTATATAATGTACCAAAGACATCGATGAATATTTACCACATTCATTACTCGTACATTTGTTACTCGTCTTTTCTATATTCACTACACATATTTTCCATATTCAATATGTGTGATGATTTACATAAGACAAGTGGTAAATATGAATTCATAATTTCATATATTCATGATTCATCGCTCGTTTCTTGTATATTCATCACCTAACTGATGTATGTTCTAATGTATGAAGGCTGAGTTGTATTTTGTATATTTTGCAACACATGGATCTTTTGATATTTGTTTTTGTTTGGTAGACGTTACAATTTATATTGTTGCAAAACTTCATCTCACACACCTCCATAACAAGAATGAATAGTCTTTTTTTTCGAAGAGTTGAGCATCTACTCAGCACCAGATAAGTCTCTGGCTGAAGGGCCATAACCTACCTAGGGTGGGTTCGAGCTGTGAGTAGTTTGGGTCTGTGACAAATAGTTCCTTTTCAGTCAAGAAGTGGGCTTGAGTTTCAATTTTACCTCGAGCTTAATCTACTTGGCAATTGATCAGTCTTATTTAAAAAAATCCAATTACATATACATATTTATTTATAAGATTTTACTATTCATCCAGTCATATATTTTTAATTATTAATTACTCACAATTATTATTTTTATTTGACATCAATAATCATCATTAGTTTTCACCGCTCTTTTAAAATTTGTCCACATTGTTTAAAAAAATAACATTGTCATATTATTCTCTCAAAAAATGAACGTAAAGAAAATGTAAGCTCTCTATTTCAAAAGGAGGAAAAATCACTCCTCCCTCTCCACTGCTTTTCATTTCTGATTTAAATAAAGCAAAATTAGAGTCAGGTGTGACACATACAAACACCATGTTTTTTCCTAGTCAAAAGTTGAGGATCTCTTAAAAAAATGTATTTGCTAACACTGCCTAAGTTGTCAAATTTCACTATTATGCACACTTGATTATGTATGGTATTATATCATTGTTATTACATAAATGCTCGAAATTCTCATAGTCTACTTCCTACTTTTCTAAGGATCTTTGGTGCAATAGACAAACTTACAACGGATATAGGCTTTGCTTCCAAATATGATATGATCGATGCATGGAAAAAGGCTAACTTTACTAGCCAAAGGTAATGGCTTTGGAAGAAGCAACGGTTTTATTTGCTTAAAGATCCCTGGATTGGCCCACAAATAAGCACTCTTTTCCTCTTTAATCCCCCATCATTGTGTCAAAAACAAATTAAATAATTGCTCAAATTATTCATGAGCCATGGGCAAATTAATTTATACCCGTCTTATTTATATGTCAAGATGCTTTGTACGAGGTACAACAATATTTGAAACTCAAGTGGTACTATGCAATAAGGTGTCATAATTTTAGAAAAATATATTTATTCGTTATAAATTACAACAACAAAAAACTAAATTACCCATTAGTGAAGAAAAATGTAAATTATTTAAGGACAAAACAAGATCTGACTAAATAGCTACAATAGAATTCATAATGTTGTGTAGAGTAACATAAATTACAGTACCATTCTTATTTTTTTATGGACCCATGCTGTTTATTAAGTTTCTTCTTTGAACTAAACCAAATCAAAACCCTAAAAGTGTTTAATTAACAAGTGTTATGCTTGTCCTAAAACCAAAATAATAATTAAAAAAACATAATAAACATAAGACTCTGAACGTGATACAAACAAAGAATTTCTAATACATATATTTCCTAGATTTCTTGACTCCTATCATGCGTCAAATTTCTAATTATGTCACACAAATATATAAACATTAATTTGACTTCTGACAATAAAGTGTGACATATTTAATTAATATATGTTCAGCTCAACCTGTTCTCACTTCTTTGCTTCTTCAGTCGCCGTCGGCTTGGTTTGCTCCTCCTTGGCCGCCGCCGCCGCTGCCGGAACCTCCGTGGCAATGCCGCCGTCGATGCAGCTCCGGCACCTCCTCTCCACCCATCCCTCCACGTCATGTTCGCCGTGGCCCCCCAAATGGCGGCCGTTGCAGAGCCGAGCAATTATTCCGGCTATAACTCCGAGTATCGTGATGACGGCCAACACCACCACGAGCGTCTCGATTGAGTGGTGGGTCGAGTGGGCCGCCTCCACCTCCACCACCACCATAGGCGGCGGCTCTACTAGCGGCGGCAGCTGATTGGGCTGAGACATTGGTGAAAGAATCGAAGAGAAACCAGATGGACAAAACAAGAAAACAATAGCCCTCTTCTAAATAATATGAAAAATAGTGAGAAAATTAGCAAACTGTTGAAGAGTAGTAGAGTGTGTGTGTGTGTGTGTGAGAGAGAGAGAGAGAGAGAGAGAACTTTGGAACAGCAAAATGATGGTAGTGAACTTTTGGGAGGGGGAATTAATAGAAGCATACACAGAGCAACAACATAAAGCAAATGGAAAAGTGGACTATGTTAGCCAACTACATATTACATTTTTTTCTCCATATTATAGCTCAGTTGGTTAACATTTTTATACAACAATTAGAAACTCTAATTTATATATATGAGGTACTAAAGAATTATTATAGGTCGATTGGATTAAATCTTCTACTTTGTTTTATTTTCTATGAAGTGCACAAAATAAACAACATTAATTTTCAAGTATAATATAGATTATTATAAAGTAATTAAGTGATAATTGCTAAAAAAACATGTGTATATGTTCGGCAGAATATTAGACGAGACACAATTTGGAATATAAGACTGATTAGGTTATCTGATAATTAAAACAGTTTCCCATGTATAAGACCACAAGCTTTATATTAATGTATAGAATCAAACATCTATAATTTAATTTAGAGAGGTATTATATAATTGATAAATTAATAATCTATTGATTTATGGATGTTTAAGGGAAAATTATACAATGTACCCGTTTCTCATCTTAATAATATGTATGTAATCGTGCATGTTTTGTGCGATGGTGTATAAATATTTTGTTTAATGAATATGGATGTTATGTGTGATTAATATGATTGTGTTATATTGATTTTATATTGGTAGAATTGAAATTTGTGTTTTATGTATAATGAATATATGTGTTTTGTACGATAAATACGGATGTTATGTGTGATAAATATGTATATTTTGTATTGATTATATATGTATTTTGAATATTTATCGTACATAACATTCATATATCATCGCACAAAATATACATATTCATTTTCGGCGGGACGCGCCTAAGAATCTCAACAATTGGATATCGACTACGTCCGCTTACACATTCCCGTCGAACGGATCTTGACGGCCACTTCAACGAAAAGATCCGTTTTTTAACATCGTACGAAATGTACATATTCAATGACCATCACACACAATACATATTGATCACATAAAAAAAATCGAATGCATAATACATGATGCACTCGTGTACACCATATACCATCCCAAATGCATATACCGTATACCATCTCAAATGCGTATTTAACTGCAACTTGCTTCGATCACTATAAACTTTCCATCAACCGAGATAACATGTTCATAAAATATGGATGAACTGCTAAAATATACTAATAGATAATTATACACTTTAAACATTAAAGTTCAATCTAAGAGCTTAATTATCACACTACGTGTATGTTGGGAAAAAGGTTAAAACAAGTAAAAGCTGCACACAAGCCATGATATAAAAGGATGGGAAGCAGATCACTTTGTGATTACAGAAGCTTGAATATAATGAATACATGAAAGCTGTTATATAAAGCTAAACCCTAGATAAGACCTAGAAGCAGCTAAGGATTAGCACAACGGTCTCTTAAGGAGAGCCATTGATCTCCATGCCAGCTATACATCAAAGAAGGGTCCAGATCAAGCTAGTACAGCCTGCCTGCATGGCACCTTGCATGGGCTCTTGTATGCGTCCAAAAATAGAAGAAAACAAAGCTCAAGGCTGACTGGATGTTGTATTTATCCTAATACATAATTAACTCTAACACACACCCCTTAATCCAAAGCAGGTGAAGGATTTGTGTTGAGCTTTTTCCTAAACCGGATGAAGGATTGTTTAGGTAGAGGCTTTGTAAGCATATCAGCCACCTAATCAATGGAGGGCACATGTTGAACAGTAAGTATCCCTTGTCCCACTTTCTCCCTAACAAAGTGAACATCCAACTCCACATGCTTGATTCTTGAGTGAAACACTGGATTTGCAGCAAGGGACTCAACTCCAATATTGTCAGTCCATATGATAGGGATGTGTTGATTGGAATTCAGATTTCAGTTAGGAGATGCTTGATCCATATAACCTCAGAAGCACAATGGGACAAACTTCTATACTCACCCTCTGTGCTTGATCTTGAGACAGAGGCCTGCTTCTTTGAGCACCAAGACACCAGGTTTGATCCAAGATACACACAGAAGCCTGTAACTGACCCCCTGTCATCAATGTCAGTAGCCCAGTCAGCATCAAAAAAATCCAATTATCCTGTTATACTTGGATCTGGTGAAGGATAGACCATAGTTGGGAGTTCCATCTATATATCTGAGGACTCTTTTCACAGCTTTCCAGTGAGTGTCAAGAGGACATTGTATGAATTGACTCAATTTGTTGACACTATACACAATGTCAGGTCTGGTTATTGTTAAATATTGAAGCCCTCCTATAATGCTTCTGTACAGAGTCTGATCCTGAATTGGAGAGCCCTGAAATCTGGATAAAGAGGGAGAAGTGACCATTGGAGTAACAGACTCCTTTGCATTGATCATACATTCTTTTTGTAGAAGTTCTTGGATATACTGCTTTTGATACAAATGCATTCCTGAGCTGGTATGAGTGACCTCAATTCCCAGAAAATGATGGATAATTCCCAGGTCTGAGTCCAAAAGCTGGATTAGAGACCTAATTTCATGACTGCTACTTCCTGTGATGAAAATATCATCCACATACATCAAAATTACAATGTAGGACTTAGATGTAGCTTTAAAGAATAGAGAGTTGTCTGAATGAGATGATTTGAAGCCAAGGCTTATCAAGACATTTTTAAGTTTAGAGTACCAGGCTCTGGGTGCCTGCTTCAATCCATACAAGGCTTTATTCAGTTTACAAACTGTGTTGTGATCCCCTTGCTCAAAACCTGGAGGTTGCTGCATATATATGGTTTCTGCAAGATCACCATTTAGGAAAGCATTATTCACATCTAATTGCCTCACTGTCCATCCACATGACACGGTTAATGAAAGAAACAGTCTGATTGTAACAGGTTTCACCACAGGGCTAAAGGTCTCTTCATAATCAAAACCAGTAGTTTGTGTGTACCCTTTTGCCACAAGCCTTGCCTTGTACCTCACAACTGAACCATCAGCCCCTCTCTTAATGTTGTAGACCCACCTGCAACCTACTGGAATTTTACCAGGGGGTAAAGTAGTGAGCACCCAAGCTTTATTTTTGTGTAGAGCACTCAGTTCAGAAAGCAATGGCCCAGTCACTCTGAACAGCTTTGATTTTAGCTGAGAATTGAGTTTCAACCAAAGACTGGAAATGCATAAAGGCTTGAAAAGCTTCTCCTTTTGTTTTAAGAAATTATATCCAAGTGAATTTGGTAAATTAATCAATGAACACCACATAGTACAGGCTCCCATTGGTAGATTTTAAAGGGCATGGTCCCCACAAATCAGTATGAATAAGACCAAAAGGTTGAGCAAACACAGTGGTAGATTCTTGAAAGGGCAATTTGTGTGACTTGGATTGCAAACAATCATGACAAGGTACATCAGCAAATTCTTTATTGGAAAAGGAAATATCACAGTCTTTGAGGACTTTATTACAACAACATTGGCAGCATGACTCAACCTATAATGCCAAACATCTAGCCCTACTTTCTTCTTGGACACAAAAAATCAACAAGGAGATTGAACTCCATTATTCTTGAGAGGTGGTTGAGTGGATTGTTGACTTTTGGAGGATTGCACCTGACACATGTCAAACCTATACAGTCCATCACTAATATTCCCTTGTAGAAGAGTAGCTCCTGTGGCTTGATCCTTAACAAAACAAACATTAGAGTGAAACTCAAAGAACACCTTATTATCCTTAGAAAATTGGGATACACTTAATACATTTCTGGTGATACTAGGGACATGTAGGAGATTTTTGAGTTGGAAAAGATGATTAGAAGTTGAATGAGTGGACTTAACAATAGATTTGCCAATATTAGAGATGAACAAACCTGCACCATCACCCAAGTGAAGTACTCAGAGGACACATTGAGGTTGGCAAAATCTGGTGTTACATGATTTGATGCTCCTGAATCAGGAATCCAGCTGAAATCTGAAGCATTGTCTTGAGTGACCATCATTGCTGTCATGGCAGGAGAATTAGTCCAAGGTTGACTGCTTCTGTGATTTGGAAAAGGTCCTCTGTTGAAATCTTGACTGCTGGAGGAGCTAAATTTTTGTGAGGTCTGAGGAGAAGAACTGGGATCCATTCTGTAGTAGCACTTTGAAGCAGTGTGATTTGTATAACCACAGTTTTGACAGGCCATTTTGCTATTGTTGTAGGCTCTTCCACCTCTTACTCTTGAGTTTCCTCTTCTCCCATTGCCTCTGTTTGAGAATGAGCGTCTTCCTCTGATATTGCTGTTTTGGTTGATAGTATTAATCTAGCTGCTGTTATCTTTCCTTGATTGTCCATGTACAACCACATTTGCAGTTATGGGCATTGTTTCATCAAACTGAGGATTTGCAGCTTCCAGTCTGGACTCAAAGCTCAACAGCAGTCCACTTGCATCCTTAAAGCTCCACTTTTCAGGACTGGAGGTTATTGTGACAACCACAGGGTCATACTCACTGCCCAATCCAGTTAGGGCATGGAGCAGTTGATCAAAATCTTCAATTTTATGCCCTGAAGCATCCAAATTATCATAACATACCTTTACCTTGTTTAGATACTCTCTCATTGACAAGTCGCCTTTTTTCATGGTTTGGAATTGAATCTTATATTGCATTTTTTTAGCTCCTGATTGTGCAGCAAATTTGGCTTCCAAAGCTTTCCACATTTCATGGCTTGAGGTCAGACCAACATAAGGATGAGAACACCTTCAGACAGGGAAGAGAGCATCCATGAAGCCAAGAGTTGATCCTGCCTCTGATAAACTTGAAAGCTTGGATTAAGAACAATGAGTCCTTCCTGATTCTGGACAACCTTTGAGGGGATCTCAACTGTTCCAAACAAGAAAGTTTCAAGCCCTAAGCTCGTAGGTGCAACAAGAATTTGTTGCTTCCAAACAAGATAACTATTTTCATTTAGTTTCACAGAGATGAGTTGGTGTTGAGGCTGGATTAGGGTATTTTGAGAGGAAGCAGCTGTAGGAATTTGTGGAGTGGCTGGAGCTCCTTCCGGTTCAGCCATTTAAGAGGCTGAGGTGACAAAAGACAAGAGAGGAAAAAGGTTTGTCGGAGTCAGGCCTGAGTCCTGCTCTTATACCATGTTTGGAAAAAGGTTAAAGCAAGTAAAAGCTGAACACAAGCCATGATATAAAAGGAAAGGAAGCAGATCACTTTCTGATTACAAAAGCTTGAATATAATGAATACATGAAAGCTGCTATATAAAGTTAAACCCTATATAAGACCTAGAAGCAACTAAGGATTAGCACAATGGTCTCTTAAGGAGATCCATTGATCTCTATGATAGCTATACACCAAAGAAGGGTCCAGATCAAGCCAGTACAGCCAGCCTGCATGGCACCTTGCATGGGCTCTTGTATGCGTCCAAAAATAGAAGAAAACAAAGCTCAAGGCTGACTGGATGTTGGATTTATCCTAATACATAATTAACTCTAACAGTGTAAAATAACTCTTAAACTACTTAGTTTAAAGAACATAACACAACTGTAATTACAAGAAAAAGAATTGACAAACATATAATTGAGAGAGTCATGCAAACTAATTATGGTACGTATTAAAGATAATTAAACGTTCCACTTCAACAATAGAATCAATCCTCTATAAAAAGCTCACAAAGAAATATAATATTGCAATTTTCTATTTAGTCATGACAATACTATACAACTTCTTATGACGTTTGTCGGGGAAGTTAATTAATCAAATTCAAGAGAAAAGTGATAATTAAGATTTTTTTAGTGAAAACTTGGATTAATCATAAAAAACTTGGTTATATATATCATGTAATTATTAATTTAAAATGTTCCCTATTTGGAACGAACTATTTTTGAGAGTTTTTTTAATTGAATATTAAATATTGAGATTTTAGTGTATATACACCAAAACAGTGTGGCTCAAAAATTTCTACTTTTTCTTTTGTTGATTTGTAACTTAGTTGATTAATATAGATTAATGCAATATATTACGAATAAGATATTGTACTAAATCATCTAATCTTGTGTGAATTAGTTTGAAACAAATTAAAAATACTATACAGAAGCACGATTTTTGATTTTTTTTGCAGGGTCGTGGCCTCCTCGGACATACCTGTAGATTCGCCTCTACATGCATGCATAAGCTGTCAAATATGAGCAATTCGTTGGAATGTCTTTTCTTCGGTTTCTAGATGTCACTGTAGTTGTAGTTTGTTGGTTTCTGTCATCCACTGTTGTGCTTACACGTGTATTATTGTAAGATGTTCCATTGGTTGATATTTATATCACCTTACATAATTCATTGTAAAGTATCAATCAATTAATATATTCAAATCACATTTTTATAGTTTGTATTCATCATTTTTTGTGGAATATCTTCTTCAATATGTTTGTTAACGTTTTCTATATATAGTATCAGAGCAAGTTGATCCAACCTGTCTCTATACTGTTTTTTTTTTTTTTTTTTTTTGTTAGCTTGATTTCTCGATAACATTGTTAGTGTTCTTGCTTTCCCCTTTAAGTTTCATCCATGGAGCCTGGTGAAAACACTCCAGTTGTGGAGACCACTACACCACCACACCACCGACTATTAACACTGTCATTCAGCCACAACCACAACTTATCAATGTTAAGCTTTCTGAGTCTAACTATCTGTTATGAAAACATCAAGTTTCAGCCACCGTACGAGGATATAGCCTTGAGAATTACTTACTAGTGTTTCCCCATGAAGAGGTAATTCTGTGACTTCATCTCCAGAATGTGTTAAGTGGATCAAACAAGATTAATTAATTATGTCATTGCTATTGAGTTCTCCTTTTGAAATATGTTGATCAATACTATTAATTTGAACACCTCCTCTGAGAATTGAGTTCCCTAGAGCTAGATTTTACTACTCAATCAAGGGCAAAAGTTATGCAGTTCAAATCTTAGTTATACAATCTAAACTAAGGTACCTTGTCTATGAGGGAATACATCAACAAATTAAAGCCAGATATGATGGTATGTCTATGAGGGAATACATCAACAAATTAAAGCCAGTTATGATGATCTAGATGTTGTTGGACAAACCTTTACTGATGATGACCAGATCTCATCTATTCTTTATGGTCTAAGCTCTGAGTGTGATTATGTGTTTGTGTCCGTGTCTATAAACTCCAGATCTCCCCCTTGTTCTTTAAGAGAAGCTCAAACACTTTCATTGACATTTGAAAGTAGAATTGAGAGAGCAAATAACTTAAGTGTTGATGGGTTTAAGGAATCTACAAACGTTTCTTCCCAACAATCGTTTTTCTGGAAATAGAGGAGGAGACAATAGAGAAGGCTACTCAAATCAAGTCAACATAGAGTGAGATCTAATGGAAATAGGGGATGATTCATAGGAGGAAGATGAAATTTCAGAGGCAACTAGGTAGAGGTGGTAGGACATGCTACTACATCAACATCAAATGTCAAATCTACCAGTACAATGGTCACACTATTGATAGGTGCTAATATAGGTTTGATCAAAAGATTTCTGCCTTTGAGAGTAGCAGAAACAACTCTACAAGCTATCAGAATTATCAAGGCATGGCCAATCTCGTCTCTTTTGATGGTTCGAAGGTATGTAAGATGCTTTTTGGCTCCCTGACTCCAGTGTATCTAATCACATGACCTCCGATTTCAGCAACTTGAACATGGCTTCAGACTACATTACAGATGATAAGATTGAAAGTGAAATGGATCAAATTTGCCTATAACTCATATTAGCTCATGTATGTTTAAAACTGACCACAATATTTTTCATTCCTTCATTCTTAAGAATCTTTTGCATGTTCCTCACATAACAAAAAAACTCATCAATCTCTCTCAATTTGCTAGAGACAACAATGTCTTTTTTAAATTTCATACCTTTGTCTATTTTGTGAAGGACAAAACCTCAGGTCAGATTCTCATCAGAGGCAAACTTAGGAATGGCTTTTACAACTTTGATCTTGTTCAAGAAAATCATCCATCTTACATCTCACATCTCACCTGATCACAACCTCAACCTTTAGCACAGTAGAAGCAATGAGAGTTGTTCTTTTGTCTCTCAATCCTATCCATCATCCTCGAGTGAAGCATGTTGATATTGATATTCACTTTATCATTGAAAAAGTGGTTGTTAAGATCATTTGGGCAACACTCTTGTTAGGCCGGACTAACGGATCATCCGTTAGGCCAAAATTTCATATCAATACATTATATTATAAAAACCAATACATTATAATAAAAAACCAATACATCATAGTATAAAAAATTTTTACAGTACAAAAACCAATATATCATAGCACGGGTCAGGGATTTATGAAAAACTAATACTTTACAGTACAAAAACTAATACATTATAGTATTGGGTTAGATGGCCTAACGGGTCATGACCCGTTAATCTGGCCTAACACAAGTGTTTGCCAGACCATTTTTGTTCATCACATTCCAGTTGTTCATCAGGTTGCTGATATATTGACTAAACTTCTTAGTGGTCAGTTCTTTACTCGTTTAAGAAACAAACTTTCGATGGCACCAAACCCGAGTACGGGTTTAGGGGGCATATAAGAGTATATACATACATAAATATGTGGAAATGCATGCATAAACTGCCAAAAATGAACAGCCCGTTAGAGTGTCTTTTTTGCAATCTACAACTATCACTATAGCTGTAATTTGTTGATTTATGTCGTCTACTGTCGTACCTACACATGTATTGATGTAGAATGTTCTATTGATATATATATGTGTGTGTATATATATATATATATATATATATATATATATATATATATATATATATATATATATATATATATCACTTATAGAGTTCATTGTTAAATATTAATAGATCAATATACTCATGTCACATTTTCGGAAGATTGTCTTCGTCCTTTTCTTGAAACATCTTCTTCAAATGTTTGTTAACATTTTCTATTAAGTTCAAGTTTAAACGTAGAAGTCAAACTTATGGTCAGAGAGAGAATGAAATCTTTTTATTTTTGGTACACTATATTGGACACACTCCAGAAAATGTCCGTGTCCATCATCAAACAACGTATGTTAAGTTGGACAATTCATCAAAAAAGGTCTAAAAAAAGCCCGATCGTATTTTTTTGCCGACGTGGCGTGATTCAATATTTTCTTATCATTTTTTTTATTTTAATCATTAAGTTGAAGAAGAAAATTGAGGGTCAAATTCATTTTGGTCCATTATATTGACCATATTTCAGAAAAGGTACGTTACATTGACCATCCTCAAACCATGTTTGCTAAGTTGGCCAATTGATCAGAAAAGGTTCAAAAAAGAGCCCGAACGTTGTTTTTTGGTGATGTGATATTTTTCTATATTTTCTTATAAATTTTCTATAATTATAAAAATTAAATTAAAGACGAAAACTTGTTTTGCTCTTTCTTTTCTTTTTCTATTTTTCTTTTTTCTTTTCGTTAATCCAATAAGTTTTTAATTAATAAAATTTAATATAAATTATTTATAAATATAAAAACAATATATAAATATTAAAAAAATATATAATAAAAACAAAAAATTTCAAAATTTATTTCTAAGAGATTCTCTCATATGAATTTCTTTATTTTTTAAGATACATTTTATATTTTTATATTTATCTCCGAGATTATTAATTAAAATTTTAATAATAAAAAAGTCATATAAATTATTATATTAATTTTATAATTTTCAAGATATATTTTATATTTATATATTTATCACTGATTTTTTATTTAATAATTAAATAAGATTTTATTAATTTAATTAAAAGAAAAGAAAATAGGCAAGATGGGTTTTTTTCATCAGTTTAATATTTAAATTAAAGAAAAATGATAAAATAATATAGAATCATGCCAAGTCAGAAAAAAAAAATCCGATCAAACAACTTTGACCCTTTTTTGATGAATTGTTTAATTGGTGAGGATGACCAATTTCACATACATTTTCTGGAATGTGGGTAATATAATAGACCAAAATGAAAATTTTCCCAATTTTTTATTTTCAATTTAATATTTAAAACTAAAGAAAAATGATAAGAAAGTATTGAATCACGTCACGTCAGCAAAAAAATCAATTGGGCCGGGCTTTTTTTGGACCTTTTTTAATGAATGGATCAATTTAGCAGATATTTTTTGATAATGGTCAAATTTTATAAATTAACTCTTTAATAAATTAAAAAGAACATCGTCTGAAATGCGGTACCATCCCATGTAAAATGTCTTTAATTAATTGAACTATATATGAGAAACATTATGATTAATTTAAGGTAGATTGTATCTTTTTTTTTTCCTTTTCATTTCACACTATGATATTTACTTTTCTTTTATTTCTCTACTTTTTTTTTCCTATTGCGTTTTCTTTATGCTGCCTTATTCTTTAAAAGGAGTAAAATAATGTCCATATAATGTCCTCGAGTCCCATTAATAAATTACTTAAGATATGAGGGGTTCTTGTCCCAATTTGTCCTTTTTCAGTATCACATGTTTCTGTTTCACCACGTGATCTGACCCTCCACATACACGTATGCGTTTGTGTGTGTATATCACCCCTATATATTAATATAAAATCTTCATAACCTATATGTTTGTTTTGTATGTTTCGTTTGGCAAATAAAAACTTTTGGTGCTTCGTTTGCTAATATGTCATTCAAGTCTAATATTTACCTAATTTAATAGATTTTTTTAATGTATCTTACCTAAGTTAATTCTTTTATTATATATTTCCTAATTCAATACTTTCATTTGATTCTCCTAACATAAAAATATAAATAAGTCATATATAATTATTATATAAGATCTAAATTATTTATTTTAATTAAAAGACAAACTACATATGAAATAATTTTAATTACAAAAAAAATATTATTATAAAAATAATTAAATAAGTTTTATTGATAATATAACTTAAAATAATTTTATATTAAGAGTTTCAAATATTTTATATAGGTAAAACATGAGTTATTTACAATAGTTTTAAGTATGCAACTAAATATTAGTAATATATTCAATCTAAACATAAAGTAATTACTAATAATTGATAAATATTGATTAGACACAATTACAATGCGACACAAGTTGAGAGTATGACATTTTTTGAATATCTCAAAATATGTAACTAATAATTATTAACGAGTTTATTTTAAACATTACTATATAAAATTATTTAATAATAATAATTAAGAAAATAAATATTAGACACGGGTTTAGAATGTGACATCTTTTGAATTTTTATAAGTATGTAACTAAATTACTAATGAATTTAATTTAAACATAAAATACAAAATTATTTAAATTCATAATAATTAATAAATAAATTAGACATGTACAAAGCACAGGTTAAGAATACATTATTTTAAGTTTTTATTTTAGATTTAAAATTAAGTAATTATCACAAATATTTTTTATATTTATCTTTTGATAAGTCCTATGTAATACACGGGTGTTAAACAAATATATATTAGTGCAAAATCCTCTTAATCTATGTGTCTGCTTCGTATGTTTCGCTTGAATAATAAAAGATTATGGTGCTTCAGTTGCTTATGTATCATTCGAGCTTAATATATACCTAATTTAATATTTTTTATTTATTGTATCTTGCCTAATTGAATATTTTCTTTTATTATATTTAGCCTAACTTAATAGTTTTATTTTATTATATTTTGTCTAATTCAACAATTTTCTTTTATACTCCTAATATAATAATATAAATAATTTATATATAATTATTAGACAAAAATCTAAATTAATTATTTAACTAAAAGAAAAATTACCTATGAAGTAGTTTTAACTAGAAAAAACTTATTTATGAATATAATTAAATAAATTATATTTATAATAAAAGTTGAAATAATTTATTCTTGAAATTTTAAATATTCTATATAGGTAAATTATGATATATTTGCAATAATTGGAGTATGTAACTAAATATCAGTTATGAATTCATTCTAAATATAAAATATATCTCCCTTATATATTAATGCAAAATTATCCTACCCTATGTGTCTGCTTCCAATGCTTCGTTAGCTTTGAAAAAAAATTTGGTGGTTCGGTGTCATCCGAGCCTAATATTATAATAATTTAGTATTTTTTTCTTCTATTATATGTTACCTAATTTAATACTTTCTTAATATTATATTTTTTCTAATTCTATATTTTTCTTTATTATATGTTACCTACTATAATATTTTTATTAACATATTTTTCCCAATTCAATCTCTTACTTTTGTTTTTCTAATATTAAAATATAAATAAATCATATCTAATTAGAAAAAATCTATATTAGTTGAATTAATTTTTATTTACAATAAAAGATGAAATAATTTTATTATAATTCTAAATAGTTATTTAAGAAAAGATATGAGTTATATAAAGTTATTACAAAAGGGAAATAAATATAAAAAATATAAACTTAAATTTTTTATCTAATCCTAATATAATAAATTAAAAATAATATTAAAAATATATATGAAAAACTATTGTTATACCAAATAAAAAACAAAAACAAAAAGATGACATAATACTATATAAAAATAATTAATTATTATGTCTAGAAAAATAAATATTAAATATATTTTAAATCTCTTTATCTAATTCCAATATAATGCATTGATACACATATTATATATCTATACGAACAAATTAGAATCTTACGCACAAAAAAATATAAAAAAAAAATAATATTACATATACTACAAGTTAGATGCACGACGTTTTTTCAACAAAATTATTAGTATCTCATAAATTTTAATTTTTTATATCACATACTCACATGTAACACACGGGTTTTGTATATTTTACATTAAACTCAATTTTCTACGGATTTCCCAACTAATTTCGAGACTCAAAGTAAAAAACAAAAAAATTTGAAAATTCTCTATTCTGAAAATCAGTCTTACTGTAATTAGAACAAATAATGTTCTTGATATATCACAACTAATTTCGTGACTCATGGTAAAAAACTTGCAAAATTCTTAATTGTGAGAACCAATCTTACTATAATTAGAACAAGTAATGTTCTGATTTGTGTGTAAGAATTATTTGTTGTGAAAACAGAACAAATAATGTTATTTGTATGTACCATTTTCAATATTATTCTTTTGATATTTTTAATGAATATTAATCTTTTCCAAATCCCGCATAATATGTGTGTATCTGCTTTGCATGCTTCGTTGACAAATAAAAAGTTGTGGTGTTTCGATTGATTAGGTTTCATTCGAGCCTAATATCTACTTAATTTAATATTTACTTTCATCATATCTCACCTAATTGAATCTTTTCGTTTTATTATATTTTGCTCAATTTAATATTTTTTTTTATTATATTTTATCTAATTCAATATTTTTCTTTTATTCTCCTAATATAAAAATACAATTAAGTCATATAAAATTATTAAAAAAGATCTAAATTAGTTATTTTAATTAAAATATAAATTACATAAGATATAATTTTAATTAGAAAAATATATGAAATTATTAAATAAGTAGTGTTTATAATAAAAGTTAATATAATTTTAATTTTGAAATTTTAAATATTCTAAATAGGTCAATTAAGATTTATTTGAAATAATCTAAGAATGTAACTAAATATTAGTAATGAACTAAATTTAACATAAAACCATAAAATTATATAATAATAATAATAATGAATTATTATTATTAAATATTGATTAGACATCGGTACAATGCGACACGAATTGAGAGTATGACATCCGTTAAGATTTTCCAAATATGTAAGTAATATTATTAACGAATTTAATCTAAATATTAAAATACAAAATAACGTAATAATAATTAATAAATATAGATTAGGCACTGGTTTAGAATGTGACTTCTTATGAATTTTTATAAGTATGTAAATAGAATTATTAACGAGTTGAATCTAAACATGAAAATAGAAATTCATTAATATAATAATTAATAAATAAATTAGACATGTACAAGACAAGGGTTGAGATTACATCATTTGAAATTTTCATTTTATATAAGAATTTTTAATTATCATAAATATTTTTTATATTTATCTTTTGATAAACTCCGTGTAATACACGAGTATTAAACTAGTATATATATATATATATATATATATATATATATATATATATATATATATATATATATATTTTTGATGTGCTCTTGATGTTTGAGAAGTATAGGACTCGTGCTGTCTTCTTTTTTAAGCAGTTAGCTCTTTTGTCATATACATTGCAGTAAAGTATGGTAGATCATATTACATGTATGTGTATAAATGGGTTAAAACTAAAAAGGGTAACTGAGTGATTAAATTTCAGCAATTAGATTCTGTATGGTGACATTTCAATGAATGTCTGAAAGGGCCTGTGAACATGTTAGTGATGTGCTGTAAGAAAGTGACAATAACCTTTATATATCTCCTTATTGATTGACTGGACGAGTTTATCATATATTGGTACATATATAGAAATGCAAACATCAAGCATGTATACCACTTGGGAGTTTTCTTGTAAAAAACGAAAGAGAGAAGCAAAAATAAATAAATAAATAAAAATTCATATCATACGATAATTAGACTAAGCACGGTCCAAAAGGATTTGTGAGTACTGTCTTGTGATTCATTAATTGAGTGTGTCTAGATTTTTTTTATATAGTTCTATTATTATATTTTGTCTAACCTTGTTCAACCCAACTAATTAAGTGTTAGGCTCTAATATGTATCATATCGTCCAGCGTTGTTTAAAAATTGTTGGGAAATCGCCTCAACAGAATATCCTCCCAAAAGATACAATCAGACTCGGCTCATAGTTGTCATGGTAAAAGAGGGGACTGACCCATAAGCCGCAATTCGATGTAAGACTGTATGCCAACAATATTGAATGTTTTTTTTTCTTGTGTTGTCAAAATTGATTTGGACATGACTCATCATCTTACTGGAAAATTCGATAGTGGACTCACTCTCTTAATGGCGAGATATAAATAAGAATGTGTATACGGTACAATCGGACTGGATCGGTCGATCGGGAATTTTGAAAAACATGAACAGTAGATCGGATAGAATCGAGATTATTACGGTCCTGTCCAATTCCAGTCTGATCCGATTCGATTTTATGAATTTTTATTTTTTAACAAACTAATTTTATATAACTTGATTTCAAGAGTTACAATAAGTTTCAGATTCAAAGATTATGTAATATTAAATTACAACAAACATACTTTTTAGTTTTATTGTATTTTTTTAAAAAAATCATATCGGTAATACTATTATTTATTAATATTATAATATAATTATAATAAAACTATACATAATATATAACACATACGAAAAAAATAAATTGTACCGTACATTGTAATACAAACCCCTCTATTTTACTATTTAAGAATACAACTTGAAATCTATGTCGCCGTCTCTCTAATTTTTTTCTTTTGTTCTGTGTCAGCCGTATTTTCTTTCATTAATTTTTTTTTCTTTCAAACTCTTCTTTTCTTTTCCACACTCAACTATCAACTATTGCAATTGATAAGTTCAAAAGTTGGCTTAAGCTGTTGGATAAATTGGTAATATATTGCGATAATATCGGGAAATAATCGAACTAACAGATCTAACAAAATTGAGCAGATATATTATATATAAACATGATAAATATATAATATAATTAAATAACGAAACGAAAGGAAAAGTTAACCGTCGAGGCGAGCGAACTCTTTCCTTAAGATTCTGATTGCCCCGTACTACGTGCTCACGGTTTGATAGCAATGAACCTCCCAAGATACAACGACGCGGAGCTGGACGGAGCAGACAATCCAGTCAACCTGGCGAATGAGAATTGGGCAGACAACTGAGCAAATCCTAACTGCAAACTATATGATGCGTGAGGCAGGTAGGATTAATCCAGTCAACCTGGCGAACGAGAATTGGGCAGACAACTGAGCAAATCCTAACTGCAAACTATATGATGCGTGAGGCAGGTAGGATTATGACATGTATGCGAGAGCTCTCTTAGAAACGTGTTTTCTATGGATGCAAAAGTATTTTTACACTATGTGGGAGTTGGTATTTATAGATATGAGGGACCCTTAGGTAGGAAATCTATAGAAATTAGGATTTCTAATACAAGCCAATCTCCTTATCTTACTCAATAAGAAAGACTTAGAAGCTTCCAGAAGAGGCCCAAACTAATTAAAGCCCAAGGAATTAAATAGTTTGCTGTCCACCATCTCTAATAATTTGATTTCCACAAATTAATGAATACCATTCATATATAGGACATTTCATATCAACTTAGGAAATTCCTTACCCTCATTACCTTCCAAATATCCAACCTTGGTTATTGACTTTTCACTCACCCAAATCCTAACTGCAAACTATATGATGCGTGGGGCAGGTAGGATTATGACATGTATGCGAGAGCTCTCTTAGAAACGTGTTTTCTATGTATGCAAAAGTATTTTTACACTATGTGGGAGTTGGTATTTATAGATATGAGGGACCCTTAGGTAGAAAATCTATAGGAATTAGGATTCCTAATACAAGCCAATCTCCTTATCTTACTCAATAAGAAAGACTTAGAAGCTTCCAGAAGAGGCCCAAACTAATTAAAGCCCAAGGAATTAAATAATTTGCTGTCCACCATCTCTAATAATTTGATTTCCACAAAATAATGAAGATCATTCATATATAGGACATTTCCTATCAACTTAGGAAATTCCTTACCCTCAATTGATTTTGCACTCATGTGGGGGATTGTTGGGGAAATTGGATTTGGTAAAGTTATATATGGTAGTTTTGACCAAATATTCCAAATGTAGACGAGTCGTTTATTGTGTAAACGAACGTCAAATTATTAATCTACGTTTCGAGTAGATAATTGTGGTATATTTACTTTCACAAATCCGTATTTGGGTGAGTGAAAAGTCAATAACCAAGGTTGGATATTTGGAAGGTAA
>BMAC01000272.1:1320618-1336481 GCA_014905375.1 Phtheirospermum japonicum | reverse complement strand
TCCCATGCATCATTACATTGATTTTGCACTCATGTGGGGGATTGTTGGGGAAATTGGATTTGGTAAAGTTATATATGGTAGTTTTGACCAAATATTCCAAATGTAGACGAGTCGTTTATTGTGTAAACGAACGTTAAATTATTAATCTACGTTTCGAGTAGATAATTGTGGTATATTTACTTTCACAAATCCGTATTTGGGTGAGTGAAAAGTCAATAACCAAGGTTGGATATTTGGAAGGTAATGAGGGTAAGGAATTTCCTAAGTTGATAGGAAATGTCCTATATATGAATGATCTTCATTATTTTGTGGAAATCAAATTATTAGAGATGGTGGACAGCAAATTATTTAATTCCTTGGGCTTTAATTAGTTTGGGCCTCTTCTGGAAGCTTCTAAGTCTTTCTTATTGAGTAAGATAAGGAGATTGGCTTGTATTAGGAATCCTAATTCCTATAGATTTTCTACCTAAGGGTCCCTCATATCTATAAATACCAACTCCCACATAGTGTAAAAATACTTTTGCATACATAGAAAACACGTTTCTAAGAGAGCTCTCGCATACATGTCATAATCCTACCTGCCCCACGCATCATATAGTTTGCAGTTAGGATTTGGGTGAGTGAAAAGTCAATAACCAAGGTTGGATATTTGGAAGGTAATGAGGGTAAGGAATTTCCTAAGTTGATATGAAATGTCCTATATATGAATGGTATTCATTAATTTGTGGAAATCAAATTATTAGAGATGGTGGACAGCAAACTATTTAATTCCTTGGGCTTTAATTCTCAATTGCTCAGTTTCCACATGAAACGTTATTATGTGAGTATCATTGGTAGGCTCGGACTCGGAATAGTTCAATGACTCAGTCAACTAGACCGTGGGTTTATCCGATGGTATTTCACTACGGAAAGGTTCAAAGTCAAAAGCTACCTGTCCAGATGTGATAACGTTTCATGTGGAAACTGAGCAATTGAGTCCCATGCATCATTACATTGATTTTGCACTCATGTGGGGGATTGTTGGGGAAATTGGATTTGGTAAAGTTATATATGGTAGTTTTGACCAAATATTCCAAATGTAGACGAGTCGTTTATTGTGTAAACGAACGTTAAATTATTAATCTACGTTTCGAGTAGATAATTGTGGTATATTTACTTTCACAAATCCGTATTTGGGTGAGTGAAAAGTCAATAACCAAGGTTGGATATTTGGAAGGTAAATTGAGGGTAAGGAATTTCCTAAGTTGATAGGAAATGTCCTATATATGAATGATCTTCATTATTTTGTGGAAATCAAATTATTAGAGATGGTGGACAGCAAATTATTTAATTCCTTGGGCTTTAATTAGTTTGGGCCTCTTCTGGAAGCTTCTAAGTCTTTCTTATTGAGTAAGATAAGGAGATTGGCTTGTATTAGGAATCCTAATTCCTATAGATTTTCTACCTAAGGGTCCCTCATATCTATAAATACCAACTCCCACATAGTGTAAAAATACTTTTGCATACATAGAAAACACGTTTCTAAGAGAGCTCTCGCATACATGTCATAATCCTACCTGCCCCACGCATCATATAGTTTGCAGTTAGGATTTGGGTGAGTGAAAAGTCAATAACCAAGGTTGGATATTTGGAAGGTAATGAGGGTAAGGAATTTCCTAAGTTGATATGAAATGTCCTATATATGAATGGTATTCATTAATTTGTGGAAATCAAATTATTAGAGATGGTGGACAGCAAACATTGTGCAGCGCAACAATCGTCAAAATCACCTTAATAGAAGTGATTCTAGTTACAGGTGAGTAAGTAACAAAGAAGTTGTATCCTTCTCTTAGTTTAAAGTATTTAGCTATCAGCCTAGCTTTATACTTATCAATCAAGCCATCATCTTGATCCTTTATCCTTAGGACCCACTTGCAACCAAGGGGTTTTATTACCATGGGAAAAATCAATCAACTCCCATGTATGATTCTGCAAAATTGAATCAACATTGATGGCTTCCTTCCACATAGAAGTATTAGGACTAGACAAGGCTTCTTGAGATTCATTATCTAACAAATAAATCATCTAAGCAGTCATAGCCCTTGAATCATCACTATTTCCTTTGCAAGGACAAAAGTGTTCAAAGTATTACATTACTTACTTTAAAGGTCGTTCCTTCATTCACATCAAGTATAACAAACTTGTGTACTAGGAATCTATACGCAGTGCGCATATTTAATGAAGCAACAAACGACTATTTTAAGTCATATCTTCACTTTCTTTGCTCTGCCTAGTACCCCCACACTTTGAGGTAACTGTAAGCAGAAGCTTACCTTTCCATAACTTATACGGAGTCCTTTCCTTTCCCGTGTAGGGTAACCTATTCAAAATATGGTTAGCGAAATGATCGTCACCCCCCACATATTAGGGGTTAACCCTGAATTGATTAACATAACGTTCATCATTTCTTCCAGGGTTCTATACTTGCGTTTAGCGACGCCATTTAACTTAGGTATATAAGGAGCAGTTGTTTGAAGAATTATACCATATCCAGCGCAAAATTCCTCATACAGTACAACATACTCTTAACCTCAATCACTTCGAATTGCCTTAATTCAAGTCTTAAGTTGATCCTCAACTTCATATTTGAAGACTTTGAAAACATCAAAGACTTTATCTTTGCCCTTTAGCAAATAAATGTCACAAATTATTGTGCAGTCATCAATGAAAGTAATAATTTACTTTTTACCCCATCTAGGTTATACAAATTTCATATCACATATCTCGATGTGAAATAACTCTAGAGGTACATAACTCTTTCCACCAAACGAAAAGATACTTTTGGCGTTTTAGCCTCAACACAAATCTCACACTTTTGTTTTAAGTCAAAATTGACATTTAATTTTTTAAAATCAAATTTATCAATATTATTAGACTTTATTATGAGCTTTATATCATAGCCTCAATGCTAGAACACTCAATTTCCAAATAAGCACACAAAACCAACAATTATGACTTCTCATAGTTTTCTTTTGGCTTTTCGAGCTTTACATGAATTTTAAAAATTCAATACTCTTATGAGATCATCTATCTCATATTAGCTATATCAGTATCCTTTTTACTTGACCAACGAGGTCACCTTTTCCCCCACTGAAAAAACCAAAGTGATATGAGAAGCTCCCACAATTAAATCTCAAGATTCAATTCAAAAATTAAATCCAAATTTAATTACCATCAACCTTTATAAATTTAACTCAAACAATGAGTTCATATTTATAAGTTATAGAATTACTAAGCCGAATTAGATCAAGCTTAACGTTCACACTTTAATAAATTTGAAACCCAATTCAATAATATGGTCTCACAATTTATTATAAATGTAGTACGAAACTAGACTTTATTTGTTGAGCCCAAATAAATAATATTTTGCTCAATATCCATGACCCATCAAGGTCTTGAATTTCTTCCGGTTTCTTCTTTACAAGAAGAACCAACGGCTGCTACAAAGGCAACCCAATGGCCTTACTTCATTCAGGCCCAAGTTTAACCACATAGTGTAAAAACACTTTTGCATATGTCAAACACGTTTCTAAGAGAGCTCTCGCATACATATCATAATCCTACCTGCCTCACGCATCATATAGTTTGCAGTTAGGATTTGCTCAGTTGTCTGCCCAATTCTCGTTCGCCAGGTTGACTGGATTAATCCTACCTGCCTCACGCATCATATAGTTTGCAGTTAGGATTTGCTCAGTTGTCTGCCCAATTCTCGTTCGCCAGGTTGACTGGATTGTCTGCTCCGTCCAGCTCCGCGTCGTTGTATCTTGGGAGGTTCATTGCTATCAAACCGTGAGCACGTAGTACGGGGCAATAAGAATTTTAAGGAAAGATTTTAAGGAAAGAGTTCGCTCGTGTCGTTGTATCTTGGGAGGTTCATTGCTATCAAACCGTGAGCACGTAGTACGGGGCAATAAGAATCTTAAGCTATTGGGTATACAAGTAATATATTGCGATAATATCGGGAATAATTGAACTAACAAATCTAACACAATTGAGCAAATATATTATATATAAACATAATAAATATATAATATAATTAAATAGCGAAACGAAAGGAAAAGTTAACCGTCGAGGCGAGCGAACTCTTTCCTTAAGATTTAGTTTGCGGTCCACCATCTCTAATAATTTGATTTCCACAAAATAATGAATAACATTCATATATAGAACATTTCCTATCAACTTAGGAAATTCCTTACCCTCAATACCTTCCAAATGCCCAACCTTGATCATTGACTTTTCACTCACCCAAATATGGATTTATGAAAGTAAATATACCACAATTGACTAACAAATCTAACGCAATCGAGCAAATATATTATATATAAACATAATAAATATATAATATAATTAAATAACGAAACGAAAGGAAAAGTTAACCGTCGAGGCGAGCGAACTCTTTCCTTAAAATTCTTATTGCCTCGTAACAATCCCACCCCCACGGCCCACCTCAATCGGACCAGCTAATTCGGACCAATTGCCCAAGACCCAAGACCCAAGACCCAAGACCCAAGTCCCAAGTCCCAGGCCCAGGCCCAGAGCGCTGCATGAACCTGGACAGGTTCAGTGTGAAGATTCAAATGCGTATGTCAAGAGAGTGCATGCGCGTGCCGGGAGATATAGGGGGCACTAACCTCAAAATAGAGATCAGCGACCTGAAGCTGCTAACGAATATGCCACAGCGACCTGCCAAGCCTTCTGCGAATCTCCTGGTGACCTATATGGTCCTGCAAAATAGCGCCTCAAACGGGCCAGATTTCGAGCCCGTTAAGGCCCTCCGACGCTTAAGTTAATAAGCGAAATCAACACTCAACACTTCTCTTCAAATTTAAACAGCAATGCGATAGAGCAATATCGACTCAGTTAAATTTTATATGTTGGATTGATTTAATTTTATTAGTGATCCATATAATTTGGTTGGTTGATTGATTGATATTACAAAAATTTTCGGATGGTGGTCCTAAATTACAAAAACTCATAAAAATCATAAATTTATAATAAAATTCTCCAAAACACTAATAACCAATAAAATAACAAACTCCTACCCCACGCTTTTAATGGGTTAATAGGGGTCTCAAAAACACTCATGGCTAAAGGAAATGAATTATTTGGTTATGATTGGCTCATTCGTAATTTATAGTGGCTAAAATATATGGATATGGCCGGAAATAGGGTTTTTTTTTCTGTGCCTTAACCTCATTTTCAAAGTCAAATACACACAGCAGTTTCAAAGAGATCTCAAATCAAAACTCATTCAAGTACATGCAAATATGATAATCACTCAGGCTACTCACTGGATTTTTGCTTGAAAAAGTTTTGAATTGACGCTGTTTTTAAGGTTTTGCAAAATCAATTGCGTCAAAGTATCATTTTACAATATATAAATAATAATTTTGAAGAACTTATGCACTTATACACGCTCAAAAGACATGAACATCAAATCAAACTTAGTTAATTTCGACAGGCAAGCCAGACAAACACAATATCGCGCGGGAATAGTAATCAATCACGTAAAGAATTTAAAATTGCACAATTTTCAAATATAAATCATACTCAACCATCTCTAAAAACTCGGCAATCCCCTGATTGCCATAAACGAGTATAAGAAAATAAAAGCAAAGGAGAAAGGAATAAGAGAACATCCCTGAAAAACTGGCGAGCAACTCCAAAAAGGCGTTCGTGCAATAATCTTTCGTCTCAAACTCGTGATCAAAAATGTCTTGAATAAATACCTAGAAAGACAAAATAAACGAACAAAAACAAACTAACTAATAAAAAGAAAATAAAATGAATACTTGGGTTGCCTCCTAAGAAGCGCTTGTTTAACGTCGAAAGCTCGACGCCTTCTACGAACGATGCTATCCCGGATCCAAGAAAAGGTGACGATCGTGCCACGTCTTAGTATTCTCCAATAGTAAGCATATACAATGTAATTTTCCAAGGCGCGCATGGTAAGCAATTTGTAGAACTAAGACTCCAATTCGCTTCGGTGGTCGAAAAAGTAAATAATCTATCACCATAAACATATCAACAATCAATTTGGGCACATGGTGATCCACTACCTTTGGATAAATTAGGAAATCGTTCGAACATAAGAATTTATCAACACACAATCCATTCTCCTTCGATTTGCTAAAGTCCCCCTCAACATCTTCAAAGATAATGGGAACTAGATTCGGGCACAGGGGTTTGCAAATTTCCTCAACAAACTCGTCCATCAACTCAAAATTAAAATCCATTAATGGCTCGGTTGGGATAACAAGAGGCTCAATAAAATCCTTCTCGAACACTTCCTCAAAATTGACATCGTCCACAACAATGTCGTTCAAATCTATTCCCAAAATTGACGCCGACCATTTTAAAAATTCGTCGTTGTCCTCGATGTCTAAAGCATCTAGTTCAAGAGGAGTAATTTCATCTTCGAAAATTGGCTCATCCCCTACATCATCCTCAATCAGACTTGAATTCGCAGCAACCACCAGATTCTCTATCGGCATGACGTGGGGCTCATCCTCCAAAATCGGCACCACGTCGTCTTCTTTCACGAAAAACTCAAGCAAATCCATTACAACATCAACCTCCGGGTTCTCCAAGGTCCACATATTCACACCATCACCTAACACGACATCAACATGCACAAGAGGAACAAATTCATCCAAATTTTCCATAACCTCATCGTTACATTCCTCCTCTAAGCAAGTAGTTGGGCTCGGATTCTCTAACTCTACGATGGGCTCCACAACATCAAGAATTGGTACCTCATCCCCTTCTTTCGACAATTTCTCCAAAGAAGACATTATTTGGGCACATAACCTCTCCATATTCGCCATACTTTGTTTCATAAACTCACAACTTCGATTCCTAGACTCAAAAGGGTCATCTTCGAGTTCATCTTGAAAACTCATGGTCTCAGCTTCTTGATCCTTTTGCTGTGCCAAAAATTGATTGTCTTGCTCGTAATCTACACAACTAGGATAGTATGGAAATTGGTTGGAAGAAACATAAGACTTGTCATCATAAACATATGGGGCATACGGAACGTCGTCTTGGCTTGAGTAGCATTGTTTCCATCTAGGAGTGTAAAACTTCAACATGAATTCTTCGTACACGTACTCCCATGTTGGTAAAGATTCGGGCTCTGCATAATTTAACCATTTTCTTGCCCGATCTTTTAGAGCATAATGGAAGAGTCGCATCCTCATTTGATCTCTCGTAAGGCCGAGAAGAGGGAAAGTCTGGGTGATGTCCTCGTATTCTTGGAAAAATTTCACTGGATCCTCGCTCGGATGTCCATAAAAAATCGGGATTCACTCTATGTAGAAATAGTCAAGATCGTAATCCCGCATCTTGGAGCTCAATGGAATAGTCGTTCGAAAGCCACGCCAATCGGACGTTATACCGTAATTAGACATTCTCCCTTTTTTTAATTTTTAATTTTTTTTTGGGTCGTTGAACCTAGGTGTGAGAGATGTACCTTGCATACACAACACTCAACGCACAAGATTAAACGTACCAGCAGAAAATAACAAAAAGAAAAGTCACAAATAAAATAATAAAGATAAACTAAATAAATTAAAACACAAATAAAGGTCACGAGGAGCAAACACAAAAATCACAACCTTTAGCCTTCCCCGGCAACGGCGCCAAAATTTTGATTCGAACTTTTTCGCACCTATTTTTATTTAAAGTTGTCAATTTTAAAAAGTTCGCCCGCAAGAGAACGGGATCACTTGTAGGTGGGTAAGTTGACTCGTGTCGATCTCAGAGGAAAGCTAGATTCAAAAGTTCGTTTTATGTTTGCGTTTCACGAATAAGAAAATAAAAAAAATAACACATGAACGGGTTTTGTTTGAGAGTTTTAAGAACTAAAATTAATTAAATCTAATTAAATCTAGATTATCTAAACTATGAACTAATTAATTAAGTTTAAGATTATTTAAACTACGCATTAATTATCTAAAACTAAGATTAAATTATCTAAGAGCAATTAAATCTATAATTTATTTAAATTAATTAAAAGACTAACGATTTAAGAAAACTAGGGTTCTAGAGTTTCGATTCGTCTCCACGATCGCTTGGGAAGTCCCAATTGATGGTTCACAACGAATTTAGGATCTAGACCCATAACATCTAGCTAACAATAATCACAAATCTCAACATCACAATCCCAACATAATCACAAGAACGATTCGTCATGGAAGTAATAATCAACATCACAATCCCAACACAATCCTAACGAAAAGCATGCAACTAAATTAATGAGATTAGAAAAATAAATACTTACTAATTAACGAAGAAAATCCGCAGCGTTTTGGTGAAGAATCCTGAATCTAAACTATCTAATAGCTAATCTAAAGTCTAAAAATTTAAAACTAAGAATTATTAAGAGAAACTAAGAAAATAAAATGGCACTTTTGGGGTTGTCAACCCCCAAAAGGCCTTAGAAACCCTAGGAATAATGTGTATTTTCGAATGTGAGGGGTGGGGGGTATTTGTAGGTGTAGGTGGTTTGGAAAAGGGTCAAAATTAGGGTTTCCGCCCCTTCTATGACGTTCAGCACTTTCCATGCCGGTTGGGCCCAAAGACATCCCTTCTAGAAGGCAAGAATCAGGAGGTGCTGCCAGCCCAGCTTTCTATACCGGTTGGGCCCAGCGACAGCCCTTCTAGAAGGCCCAATTTCAGCCGGAAAGCTCGTTTTCGCTGAATCTCCACTCGTACGCCCACCCTTGACAACTTCCAAAATTAAATACTTCAAAATACCTGAAATAAACATAAAATTAATTAATTATAATTAAATTATGATAAAATAAGTTGAAGATAAGAAAATATGAAAATGTGCTCAATTTATCCAACTTATACCGAAAAAATTAATAAAAATGAACTAAAATACTAACTAAAATCAAGACAAATTCATGTTAATCAATCACTAATAAAATTAAATCAATTCAACATATAAAATCGACAGTTGGAGAGTTACACATCATATGCCCTTGATTTGGAATACCGAGCCACTGGCATGAGCAACCCTGAACTCGACGCGACAATATGATGCTTTTGATTTGGAGTACCGAGCCACTTCTCTGTCTAAATTTGTGTATTCAATGAGCCAAATATCAGCCAAAAAGCACAGCCAAATTTGCATTTACTTTCCTTTTACAAAAAAATAGCAATAAATAAGTCGTAGAACAATTTTTACAAGTCTGCTCTAGCCTTTCAATAAAATAAAAAGGTAAAATGTTGAAATTACATACCAAAAACATTTTTAATGGCAGATCTTTTAAAAGAAAAGGCTTGCATATATTCTTATTTCTATCAAAATGTTTTCTGAGTAAAAATCCTAAAACGCACTAAAACAAAGAAAAATGTCTAAACCTAATAAATTCCAATTTTTACAATCAACGAAATACTTTCATGTCTCAGAGAAAACAACACTAATTCTCAGAGTAAATGGAAATGAAAATTTTCAATAAGAAAACCTGAAGATCCCCAATTTTCTATCAAAAACTCAAACCAATGAATGATACAACAATTGTAATAGCTCAGTAATAATCAGTTTGGATTTAAAAAGGAAATGAGAATATTTTCACAATGTCAATGTGCAGCATCACTGACCTCTGTTGGTGAAGCTTTTCTTGTAAAGGATCTAACAGTAACTCCTCTGCAAAATCAACAACTTTCACTTTATTTCAACTGATTTTGTTGTAGCCTTCTTAGGGGCCTTTTTAGCCAATGAATTAGCCTTAGGTATCTAATGACATCATTTGAAGCAAATAAACATGATAAAACCATCTCCTCATTCGGATATTTAGTAAAAGTAGAGTGAAATTAATGAAGTCCTCAAACACACTTAATAATTGCTGCTATTTATTAGAAGTATAATTTCTTCAACTACTTATTTAATTTATGACATCATGAGTCAAACCTAGTCTATAAAAATCTTGCTTGTGCATACTGCTTGATAAAAAGATTAGACAATTTTTGTTCCAAAACACACAATCACATATACACTTCAAATCTACATTTACAATTAAAAAACATTCTTACACTAAGTACTATAATAATCTGTTAAAATACACAGATTTCCTTGACCCCCTTCTAAGAAAATAAATATCATATATTGTAGTTAATTAAAGATAGTAAAAGATTATAATATTACTTTAAGAATCAGTTACAATAATATATTCTCAAGTAATCAACACAACAATTCTAATGAAAGTTATGATTAATTAATTAATTAATCAAAATCATGATTTTGAAAATCAACACACACACACACACACAAACAAACCTAGAGAAAATACGGCTGCAATCACAAGAATGGCCTCGTGTTCCGCAGATTTTGAGATGGGATTTGTAATATGATTGAACGACATACCCTTTAGAACATTTGTCATGAACTAATTGTTTCTGGTTGCTGTATTTTCTCCTCATTCAGATGTTTAGTAAAATGCAGATATTTAATGACAGGCAATTTTCTAAAATTTTGTTTGCAAAGTAGATGAAATCACATACCGAAAATAAATAAGAAACAAAAACCACTTGAAGCAACCATTTCAATCCAATCGAAACACTACAATGAACAATTTTTCTTTTCATATCAGAAATATATATGAGCTTACCATAGACAGAGATTATCCACAGAAACTAGATTTAATCTGTCAAAATGAGACTATGACTAGGACACACCTCATCTTTTGTTTAAGTATTATTGGTAATAAAACAAAACTCTCCGGCACGGGGTGCATAAATTTCTTCATATTTCCTTCAAGCCGTAAAAACCAGCACGACATATAAGTAAAACAAAATGGTGGAAAAAAATAAAATAAAATAAAAGCTCAATATATATAGTGGTATTCTTGATTTCAACGAGAAGAAAAAATTGAAGCAAAGCCGAAAATAACTTACGTAGCAATTAGCATGCATGTTACTCCAAGAAGTTGCAACTTTAGCTTCTCGATCTAATTATTTTATAAAAATCTATCTATAAGATTTACAGTCAGGTACAGTAAATCAGAGGCCATCTTATATTCATCGAACACTTGAAAAAATCAAGGTAATGCGCTCAAAACCACGTACAAAGTCAAACTAATGATCAAGAAAAATAAATAAATAAAATGAAAAATATTCATTCAGTGAACTAACCTCAACAAGCCAATCAATTAGAATAGCCCGCATATCCTGTGTGATATCTCGCTGCACTTTTTCTATATAATCAACCAATGGCCTCCGGGCAAGCTGAGAGAAGAATCAAACTCATTGAATTAAGATAATAATAATAATAATAATAATAATAATAATAATAATAATAATAATAATAACAGACTTAGGCAATAATTAACGAACATGTGTTGTGTACATATTATAACATATATTGGCTGCATAAGGGCTACACATCTGCGGATCATTGTGTTTTGGATCTATATCGATTACACACTTATCATCCGAGTTTCCATCTTTTCATTGGAATAAAAAATAAATTTTATGTTTGTGTGTGTGTGTTTTAGTAGAAATGCCGGATAATTCCAGAAGAATCTTGGTTGAAAAAGATCTTATCCAGGAGCATATGAAAGTAAGCTGTAAAACACAAAAACGATAACAATACCTTTGCTGCACTTTCACATTCTGAGCCAATCTTGCAATATCTGACCTCGAAAACGAGCAAAAACAACAAAGGTAAGCCTCAAGGAGGCCAATCTGATAGATAAGAAAAGATGAACTATTTTTTTAAAAAAAATAACCTAGCATAAGCGTCAAGGAGTCCAATCTGATGGATAAGAAGATGAGCCATTTTTAAAAAAAACTTAACCTAGCAACTCTTCATAGGCCCGCAAAGCTTCAAAAAGAGTTATTTTCTTATTTGGATGAAATAAAATATATGATCTCATTGCGAGAAAATCTAGCGGCATTACTAAAGGTTTAAATTAAAAATCAACTAAAACTCATAATATTACCAATTAGAAACCTGAATAACAGAGAAGCTTCCTATTAACTCACAAAATTAAACAATCTCATTTAATATAACACTAGAGTTATTTTGAAAAAAGAAAGAAATATATTGATCATATTCATGCCCAGATAACATCATTATTTAGATAATTAATTGAAACAAAACATAGACTGACTCTTGAAAAAAGAAAGAAATATATTGATCATATTCATGCCCAGATAACATCATTATTTAGATAATACACCAATGAATCCAAGTGCAGTAAATTAAAGAGAGTTTGTGCATATATATGATATATATTATTTTCAATAGGGATAAAAAGTTCTTTGCCACCTGTACTTGTAGCGTTTATATGGTTTGCAACCTAATGTTTTTTTTTTTGTTGTTATTAACAACCCAAAGTATGCGGGTTTTGCTCTTTGCAACCTTTAGACTATTTTTCATTCAAAAAATGGTTGAATCGAAGCACGTAAACCTCATGCCTCATCACCAATTATTATGTTGGGCAATGTTTTCATGTCTTTAGAATAAGACATGAGGTTTACGTGCTTCGATTCAACCATTTTTTGAATGAAAAATAACCTGAAGGTTGCAAAGAGCAAAACCCGCATACTTTGGGTTGTTAATAACAACAACAAAAATATTAGGTTGCAAACCATAAAAACGTTACAAGTACAAGTGGCAAAGAGTTTTTTCCCTTTTCAATATTCCCTACTATGTTCTTCCAACTAAATGTTGTCAACAAGTCGAAACTCAGTTTCACACCATCCATTATATTTGGCTATAATCTTTTTAATAGGTCTTTTGGAAAAAGGAAATATTTAAAAAATTGATGTGCTTTATTGATTATTATGACAAAAGATTTGACTGCATATAATGCCTCATACTCAGAGAGGGAGTTGAAACTTAAAAGAGCATCACTAAACAATGCATAAAAAACAAAACAATAAATATATAATAATGCAATTTTTAACCATCACTACAAGAGAGAAAAAAGAATCATTAGCCTGTCTAAACCTTTCATATATTACAGTAAAGTTCATAAAGAACATACCGTCTATATTTTGGAACGAGAGTCTGCAACCAACCGGGATAGCTTTTGACAAGTTCTTTCAGTTAATTTTGAGTTTTTTTTTCCTTTGCTATTTTCAGAAAAATAAAATGAAAAAAACAAAAGAGAGGAAAATACCACCCAGGTCAGAGCTATTTCTTCACCGTAATTATATGAACAAGAATTAATCAAAATTTGATGATATTTTACATTAATTAGGTCTTCGAGCTCGATCTGGATGGCCTTAGTTTTCCTATTCGCTATATCTTGATGGAATATAATAAAATAAAAAAGGAACCACAGATTAAACTCATATATCCATTGATGGCCGAGGTGCAATAGAAAGTAGTTGGGAATCATAAAAGAACCTTGACGTATTTGGCTTCGCCATTTAGATCTGCGAAGTTTGTGAGAAAATCCTTCGCGGTTTCAAATATATAATTTAGAGAAGTATATATTTGTCACATGATTCTGAATTATGTTTTACATGAAAGCACCTGCAACTTTTTGTGTAGTATTGTATTTGTTGGAATAATTACAATAATCCGAGCACAAAACTGGAAAAAGAAATAGAAAAACAGAAAACAAATAATGTTGAGTCGAGATTTAATCTCTGTCCGCAAGACGAAATAGCCCCGGTAGTGCCCTTCAGTTTTGGCTATTCTTCTCCAAAGATGAAATGACTTCGTCTCTGGTATTACAGCACCGTAAATACCAGAGCTCCGGCGAACTGAAAGAAAATGAACTGAGCCTTGAAAATGAGATGCAGAATATGAGTATGTTTGTTGTTCCAAATGTTCAGGTGTTTATGCGTATGGAAAGTAAAAACGAACTGGAGCCACTCACCCTTTTATAGGGTTGCTACCTGGGAGGTTACAACCTCATAATGACGTTCTTAAAAAACGTCATTAAGTCATTCAAACCAGCTGCAAAAGACAGCATGAACCTGGACAGGTTCAGCGTGCAAATATATGCAGGTTTGAATTCAAAACTTCTGAACGTTTCGTAATGGTTAGAAGATCAAGAGTATGTAATCTCAGGCGTTTGGGAAAGACCAGGGGTCAAACCGTACGTGGCTAAAAAGTAAGCCAGGGTTGAACCAGAACCCGAACCCGACACGGACCAACTCAATCGGACCACCCAATTCGGACTAATTGCCCAAGACCCAAGACCCAAGTCCCAAGTCCCAGGCCCAGGCCCAGAGCCGAGGTCCGAGGTCCGGGACCGGGCTCGGGCTCGGGCTCGGCTCCGCCTTCGGCTACGTCGAAGGCGGACTGGCGAACCCAAGTCCAAGAGCCCGCGTGAACTTCATTTACACAAAGCCCACAACACTCTCTGGCCCACTTGATGTACATTAAAGAAATGTAATCATTTTTAAACTCTCTTCCACATTGACTAACATTCAATGTGGGATAACCGATAAAGCATTAAAGCAAACCGTTCAACTTTCAAGCATCATTTCTCACTCACCAATAAATGGATTTGAGAAATTCAAAATGCTAAGATTATCTACACGACACGTAGAATAATCCTATACAATTCATTAACAAGAATTATCATTGTACCATTTAATTATGATTAATCCAATTTACAACAATTCCCCACATGAGTGAGAAACTCCAAAAATGAAATGCATGAATGCAAATACGTAGCTCAGTCCTTAAGAGACAATAGAGAATAGGGATAGGTGGCTTGTGGCCTTGAACCCTCCTTAGTTAATACTACCGAGCATACCGGCGGATTAGTGAACATAATTCTTGAACTATTCCCCTTTGTGTATACTAAACAATAGCACCAACCCACTAAGGTCTCAATATTCTTCCGTTCTCACGTTTGTGTCCGTTTTTGGCCATGAACAACTTCTTTGGATTCATAAGCTTCAGTAGAAGCGGCCCTCACTTCTCGCTTACATAGGTGATTCTTTTAAATCAACATTCTGTCATACTCAAGTCAAAGACCTGCACAAGAATCATTAAAAATCAGAGATTTAACCTCACCACGTGACAGATTATAAACTCTACTTTTGCTGTTAAGGAATAGGATCGTAGAGTTTAACTTACCCAGACTTTTGTAGTTTAGTTTTCCCATTGAACCAAGTTTGTGGGATCTCCACTCATCATGGTTGGGTTTCCACTACAATCATCCTTAAGATGTGTATTTCACTCCCATTCCTTCTAGCAACTTGTACATCTGATCTCGAGCTATGTTCTTAGTGAATGGATCCGCTAGATTATCTATCGACCTTACGTAGTCAACAGAGATAATCCCACTCGATAACAGATGTCTCACGGTGTTATGTCTCCGACGGATATGTCGAGACTTGCCGTTATACAAACCACTTCTTGCCCTTCCAATAGCAGCTTGACTGTCGCAGTGAAGCATAACCGGTGGCACGGGTTTCTCCCAACATGGAATGTCTTCTAAAAAGTTACGAAGCCATTCTGCTTCTTCACCCGCTTTGTCCAACGCGATGAACTCAGATTCCATGGTGGATCGGGCTATACATGTCTGTTTAGTGGATCTCCAAGAAACAGCTCCTCCCCCTATTACAAACACATATCCACTTGTAGACAAAGAGTCCTTTGTGTCGGATATCCAGTTTGCATCACAGTAACCTTCAAGTACCCTGGGGTGTCTTCCAAAATGTAGCCCAAAGTTGAGAGTATACTTTAAGTATCTCAAAACTCTCACAAGCGCTTTCCAGTGTTCTCCACTTGGGTTGCTTGTATATCGACTCAGTTTGTTTACCGAGCAAGCTAGATCAGGTCTTGTACAGTTTGGGAGATGTACTCATTAGTCAGCTCTCTCTCGGCAATGTGTGCACTTGGC
>BMAC01000272.1:1276344-1318194 GCA_014905375.1 Phtheirospermum japonicum | reverse complement strand
ATCAAACATCCAATGATCCTAGCATAGTCCTTCTGAGCAACAGGATCGCCTCTGTTCTTACTCAAGTGAGCGTCGAGTTCCATAGGTGTCTTTGCCGGAAGACTATCGTGTGCATTGAATTTCTTGATCACTTTCTCAATGTAATGAGATTGTGATAAGACAATTCCATCAGGAGTTCTTATGATTCTTATGCCAAGAATAGTGTCAGCAACTCCCAGATCCTTCATGTCAAAATTTCTTTTTAGCACTAGCCTTCTTTTGCTTTGGCTTGCGACAATCCTTTGACATGTGTCCAGGATAATTGCAATTGTAGCATTTGCCTTCGAACTTCTTAGAAGAAGGAGCTTTAGGCTTCGAGTTGCCGGGACGCGGGCCTTTTCTTCGAGTTCTCACCTCGTTCAAGCAAATTCACCCGAGGTTCATCCGAACTTTTCGGATTCTTGTATTGAGTACGAACTTCGGATTCAATTCGTACTTTCCGGATAACGTCTTCAAGAGACATCGCCTTTCGTTTATGTTTGAGGTACGTCTTGAAGTCTTTCCAACTTGGTGGAAGCTTGTCAATCATGGCAGCGGCCGTGAAAGCATCCGGGAGAATCATCCCCTCGGCGTGGACATCATTCACCAGCATTTGGAACTTTTGAACTTGTTCCATAACCGGGCGAGAGTCCACCATCTTGTAGTCCATGAAGTTCGTGACTACAAATTTCCTAGTTCCAGCCTCGTCGGAACTATATTTTTTCTCAAGTGCCTCCCAAATTTTCTTGGAGGTCTTTATATCCGAGTGCACATTACTCAGGCTATCCTCTAGGCTACTTAAAAGAAAACCTTTACATAGATAGTCCCCATTGTGCCAATTATCATAGGCAGCATGAACATGGAAACTGGTCTCGTCCTTGTCCGGAGTAGGTGGTTCATCTTCTTCACGAAGTTGGCGAAACCAAGCATCGTGAGGTAGAACAGCATCTTTTGTTGCCACCTCTTGAAGCCTTCCCCATTAAATTTTGGAGGCTTCTCCGCCGCGGGCATGATCCGAGAGGAGTGCACCGGCGCGTTCATCGTTGGTACAAAAGTCCCCACCGAACCCGTTGAATGGGTATTCAAAACAGTTGAATCTGTTTAGGGAGCAGTTGCAAACAAACTCGGAACCAAAGTTCCCGTCATCCCAATGGGATGGGTCACAGCCGGAGCTGACATCGTTTGGACCGAAGTCCCWATCCCAAWAGGGATCRTTYCWACAGCYRAAGCTGTGGATGAGTTCGACTGAGCCATGCGCTTCGTCAACGTCTCGATTAAGAAATCGAGTGTTCCTGGGTTGAGAATGATCTCATCCTGAGTGGTGTTCAAKATTGGCGTAGATATACCAATCGTCGTGGTGTTCGTGACTGCGGGGGCAGTGTTCGTCGCCGAAATAGTGGAGGTGATGGCCGGAGTAGCGTCGCTCGTGGGAGTGCTGGAGGTTGACATCCTTTTCCAGTCAGGGATTACAAATAATAAAAATTACAAAAAATATTTCGTCTTGCGATTGTTGGAATAATTACAATAATCCGAGCACAAAACTGGAAAAAGAAATAGAAAAACAGAAAACAAATAATGTCGAGTCGAGATTTAATCTCTGTCCGCAAGACGAAATAGCCCCGGTAGTGCCCTTCGGTTTTGGCTATTCGTCTCCAAAGATGAAATGACTTCGTCTCTGGTATTACAGCACCGTAAATACCAGAGTTCCGGCGAACTGAAAGAAAATGAACTGAGCCTTGAAAATGAGATGCAGAATATGAGTATGTTTGTTGTTCCAAATGTTCAGGTTTTTATGCGTATGGAAAGTAAAAACGAACTGGAGCCACTCACCTTTTATAGGGTTGCTACCTGGGAGGTTACAGCCTCATAATGACGTTCTTAAAAAACGTCAATAAGTCATTCAAACCAGCTGCAAAAGACAGCATGAACCTGGACAAGTTCAGCGTGCAAATACATGCAGGTTTGAATTCAAAACGTCTGAACGTTTCGTAACGGTTAGAAGAGCAAGAGTATGTAATCTTAGGCGTTTGGGAAAGACCAAGGGTCAAACCGTACGTGGCTAAAAAGTAAGCCAGGGTTGAACCAGAACCCGAACCCCACACGGACCAACTCAATCGGACCACCCAATTCAGACCAATTGCCCAAGACCCAAGACCCAGGCCCAGGACCCGGGATCGGGATCGGGACCGGGCTCGGATCCGCTCGGCTCCGCTGAAGGCGGACTGGCGAACCCAAGTCCAAGAGCCCGCGTCAACTTCGTTTACACAAAGCCCACAACACTCCCTGGCCCACTTGATGTACCTTAAAGAAATGTAATCATTTTTAAACTCTCTTCCACATTGACTAACATTCAATGTGGGATAACCGATAAAACATTAAAGCAAACCGTTCAACTTTCAAGCATCATTTCTCACTCACCAATAAATGGATTTGAGAAATTCAAAATGCTATGATTATCTACACGACACGTAGAATAATACTATACAATTCATTAACTTGAATTATCGTTGTACCATTTAATTAGAATTAATCTAATTTACAACAGTATTAAGTACCTGTTTTATATATATATCACGGTAAAAAGTAAATATTGCTAGAAACTAACAAGAACTTTATACAATTGACAAGATCAATAACTCAAACTATGAAAGTATTAATTCAATTGAGTATCAGGAACTTAAGCTGCTTATCAGAAATCTTATTATAATCTCTTAATCTCCGGGGGCATCCTCTTCTGCGGATCAGACCCACCACCACTCTCAGTTGATTCCTCCACCCTTTGAGTCATCACATACCGTTTCTGTTGCGATGCTTCTGGTCCTAGCAAAGTCATAATCTTCGTATTCATTAAATAATATGACAATATCAGAAAAAGGTTTAAAGCACGTATTAATAAATAGACTAAAGACTTGAGCTTCACAAATAATAAATTCAAGAAAACAAATTTTACTCAAGACATAGTTGGTTTCACTAACTTTAATTCCTTATTTAACTTCTTACTGCTCGTTTAAAGCTCAGGTAAGCATTATTTACCCAAATAGACACCATAAAGTGCTTCTTTAAGACATATTTTCGGCAAACTCAGTTAGCATACAAAGACGCATTTCTTTATGTAATAACAACACAAACACCATACGTAAATGTTAGGGCGCATTTAACAACAAGTGATGAAAAAGAGGGAGAGTTCTTAAACATGCTCGCAATACCATGTTTACAATTTCCAAACGAACAATAAATCTATTCAGTAAATTAATGGAGGAAAAGTAATTAAGATTCTCGATAGTCATCGCTGCCTAATTGAGCTTTGACATTCAGTTTCTCATATAATAAACCAAGATGCATATATGTTATGGGATCAAAACATCAGTAGTATCCCTTAAGAGCAAATCACATAAAGCCCAACAGCGATTAAGATAGGATATGGTTCAATAATACACATAATGACCTAGCGAATTCCTCTGCTGCAGAAATAAATAAGAGGAAAAAAAGGACTATTATTCTTTACCCAAATCTGGATTTCCCATCTCCATATACATGCTTCTCCATATCCCTATCTTATGGTGCTCAAGAAATACAGGTTTAACAAACCAGATAAATTCCTTCATTCCACCCCTTATAATTTACTGTTAGAACAAGGGTTTAGCAATCAATTCAATTGCTAATAGTGTGAAACCAAAACTTAATAGTTGAATCATTCAGATAATGAAACTATAAAAGGAGTTTCAATACCTTTTCTGAGTGAGTACTTGACATGAACTTGAGTAACAACAGTCAAACTGAACTGGGCATCTACTCCATCCATAAGGTAAAGTAGCAGAATCAGCTACATCCAGATACACATCATTATTCCCTTTTGGGAAAATAAGAACCCGCCTGAACACATATATGAAAACACTCACAAGAGAGATGTAAGTAATCGGATTAGGCTTCATACCTTGATGCTTCATTTTCAAGAAAATCGCATCCATCATTTCAAATACCAAACTTTCCAAATATCTCAATTATTATATTATAAATAACAATCATAGGGAAAAAAAATACCAATACAGTTAATATGGAGTTCCAAATTATAATTGACACATTAAAAAAAAAGCCCAGCAAATTAGTTTTCAGAAATCACACAAATTCATACAAGAAACTGGAAATAAAATTAAAATAGATACTCGCAGGGTATATATCCTATCATTAATCCAAATTATTCTCTCTCTACGGTGATTAATCCAACCAGAGGGATAAAAAATAAAGTGGGAAAGTAGGAAAAAATTAATAATCTATAAATAACGAAAGAAGTAAACAAACATACTTGATGGAGATGGCGAAGAGTTAGGGTGGGAGGTGCAATTAGGGCCACACTTCAGTTTAGGGTGGAGATGAGAGGGACGACGGATATTAATGAGGGCGGGAGCAACATTAATTATAGATGAAGGAGCAAGTGCGCAGGCAGAGCAGAAGTTTTCTGGCAAAAGGAGAGATTTTTTTTTTTTTTTTAATGTTGCGTAAGTATATAGGTTATTTAATTGCGGCATTTCAATTTTTGGATCAGTTAGAGAACCGCCTCTGACAATGTACAAGGCGGTTTTATATATAAACCGCCGCCCGGTCAATTAGGGCCACACTTCAGTTTAGGGTGGAGATGAGAGGGACGACGGATATTAATAAGGGCGGGAGCAACATTAATTATAGATGAAGGAGCAAGCGCGCAGGCAGAGCAGGAGTTTTCTGGAAAAAGGAGAGATTTTTTTTATTTTTTTTAATGTTGCGTAAGTATATAGGTTATTTAACTGCGACAGTTCAATTCTTGGCTCCTGGAGGTGGTTCGGTTAGAGAACCGCCTCTGACAATGTACAAGGCGGTTTTATATATAAACCGCCGCCAGGTCAAGATTTTCTGAGGCAGTTCGTAAATGATTCGCCACCCGAACATAGAATTAAGAGGCGGTTTTTTAAAGAACTAACTCGGTAGTTATTATATGATGCGGTTCATGTCAAGAACCGCCACCCTGTGTTTTATTTATAATTATAAGGCGGTTTGCATGTCACAACCGTCTCGTTTATCTTATTCGAGCGGACCTATTTAAACCGCCTCACATGTAAGGACTCTAATTCGATTTTGTGTACATTCCCTTAGATGAAATCATCTGTGAAGAAAAAGTTACTCTGAAGATAGAAGTTGATCATAATTACAATCAGAGTGAAGGAGAATTTCTTCAACAAGAGATTAGAGAAGATATGTCATGATTCCTCTCTCATACAATGATTTCTTATAAGCCGCTTATGAGAATAATGAAAGAAGATTTAAAGCTCCAAATACATGAAGGATTCGCAATAGAAGCAATGAAAAGGCCATTAATAAGATAAGGCTGAGAATTCGGAAACACCAAATTATTCATAGATTTTATATAGAAGAATTAATTTTCAATACCAACAAAACATACAGACTCCTTTAAAAATGAGTCCCACCCTTCATATCTCATTATTTGTAATCGTTGCTTGCATAACTTCACAATCGCATTGCATTCACAATGTCTTGGTCTTTTCGTTGTAATGACTTTGACAGTTCATTTGGAATCCCTAAGACACTTCTCATCATATGTAGATTAAATGCAAAGTCAAATGTCTGTATGGACTCCAATAGATTATAGTCACGTTAGATCTTTGGTCACAAGATAAGAGTCATCTTCAATAATTATTGCAATCACATCAACAACAGAAGAGAACATGACAAATAAGGTGACCAGTGAATTATAATGTGAACCCCATCGTGTATCACCAACATGTTGAAGAGTTCTTTCTTGATTAAGTCTCCGACTACTTAAAACCTCACCATTCTCCAATCCTTCAACAAGAAATTTTAATCGCTTCTCTCGGAATAGATCACAACGTTTAGAAGATGCTCCAACATTACTATAACATCGCCAACTACATGAAAGTAGTTAGAGATGATTGTAAGGGATTCAATGCAGATTTTGATGGGGATCAAATGGCTGTTCATGTACCTTTATCTTTGGAGGCTCAAGCGGAGGGCCGTTTACTTATGTTTTCTCATATGAATCTTTTGTCTCCAGCTATTGGAGATCCCATTTCTGTACCAACTCAAGATATGCTTATTGGACTCTCTCGGCCATCGGAACCTCAAAGACTCCCTCGCATAAGGCATGAGATTCCATATTGCAGTCACTATACGGATATTTTTTCACTAATCAATGAATGTAAAAGACACACATATTCACCATAAAAATAAGTGATTTCAGATCATTATATTACTTGCCCCATCATAACCCTATCCTCTTAATATAGACATGATTGGGTTATATCTAGAAAACAACTCATCAATTGAAGCCTTCAGTGATAGAGCTCTAGTACTTTGACATGTTCAATTTCTATGAAATGTTCATTCACATGTACACATTTATCTAAGTAACGTATTACAATTGACATTTACTCATTCATCGACACATCACGAGATTCATCAATTAGAATAGAAAATAAAGGATCGCCAATACATTGGATAATAACGTTGAACGTCTGAATGACACACGCATTTACTATATCCTTTTGAACATTATGCGACATCAATTTAAAATTTTGAGGAGCATTACCAAGTGCCACAACTTTAATATCATCATTATGAGCGGACAAAATTTCTAATAAAACTAAATATTTATCTGGATTGAGAGAATCATTAGACTCATCCTGGCCCCAAAATGATAGCCCTTGTCGTAATAGAAATCGAACACAGTCAATATATGCATTGAGATGGGTACCATATGCACTTCGTGTTTGTTCTGACTGTCTGTACTAAACTAACTGAATGTGCTGGTCTTGATTCATCAAAACTTCATCAACAAAATAACCACCCACTCCTTATTACTTTCCAGAACTTGGTTTGAAAAGATAATAATGCAAATAATATGAAACATCTATTTCAATACCAAGAATAAAAATCAATAAACCACAAAGGATTCGGTTTTCTACTTTTTTCTCCAAAATGTCGTTTTGGAAGATCATGTACATGTGGTAATTCAATAAACCCATTAACATATATGCTCTTCGAACTTGATCTCAGATATTAACATGGTAATTCAAAATGGTATCCTTAAACCAGGATCAGTTGGAAGTTTGGTGATGTTGAATTCGCCATTGTTCCCCCACCAACAGTTAAATCATCCGAATTAGATATTTTTATAGTGTTTTTATTATTATTATTATTATATTGATCTAGTTTATATTCAACAATACGCTCAATTCATCAATATCCACTTCAAACATACCCAATTTAATTTCCGCTGCAACACTCAACAATACCCAAACTATAGTATTGGAAAAGGAACAAAAAATCTCGGCTCAAGCTATCATCAAGATTGAATGGGCGCCAAGAGTAGCTGAGCAGACCATAAGAAGTCGAGCAAAAAGTAGGGAATGAGCAACCTTTATTTTATTTTTTTTCAGTTAACGAGGGTTTCAGCTTTTTTTTTCTCAAGAGTATGACTGAAATTAAGTGAGGAGTAAATACGATGGATTTAGGTGTCTGATTTTGTGAACTAATATACTAAGTGTATGTTTGGTAAGCATAATAAGCTAGCTTATGTCTTATTTTGAGAACTTATAAGCTCTCTGTATTTAAATAAGYCTTGTTTGGTTGCATGAGCTTATTTGAAAAATCTGAGCTTATCTCAGATGTTACTATTACAAGCTTTTCAAATAAGCTCATGGAGCTTTTTGATTTTATTTCTATTTTAACTCTTTTATTTTTTTAGAAAACTACACTATTATTTTGTTAGATATTATTAATTTTTTTTAATATCACCACTTTATTAATTGTTAGATAAATATCTAAAAATTATTTTAGTATTGTGAAATTATTATTATTATTAATTAGATAAATATCTAGAGTTATTTTAGTATTGTGCAATAATAATAATAATAATAATWATWATWWTWWTWWWATTATTATTAKCTTGATTATAAAYTGGTGTATAAAGGAAATAAAAAAATCCTCTCCCCAATCCGTTAAAAAAAGTATTGTGCAATTATTGAAAATTATATATATATAACGAAATTGGTAATAGAAACAATAATAATTAAATTTAATATCCTAATATTATATGAAAAAAATAAATAATAGTATTAACACTATTATTTTAAACATGTACTTTTGTGTAATTTTGTATTTTTGAGCCAGTTTATCATCTAAATTTGTCAAACGCTTTTATTTAGATCAACTAGCTTTTCAGCTATTAGTCATCAGCTATCAGCTCTCAAATAACTTATCAGTTATCAGCTAGCTTATCATTTTTGTCCGCCAAACATACCCTAAGAAAATGAGTTAGATGAAATGTAAACTTAGGTTTGGTTGGGCAATTGGATTGAGTGCATTGATGTCACCGATCCTAATATCTACTTAATTTAATATTTTCACCTAATTTAATATTTTTCTATCATTATATTTTTTCTAATTTAATATTTTCCTTTTACTATATGTTACCTAATTTAATATTTTCTTTTTAATAGTTTGCATAATTTAATATCTTACTTATATTATACTAATATAAAAAAAAACTCATATTTAATTAGAAAAATCCATATAAGTTGAATTAATTTTTATTTATAATAAATGTTGAAATAATTTATTTTTAGAATTTTGAATATTTTATTTAAAAATACGAGTTATATAAAATTACTACAAAGTGGGAATAAATATAAAATATATAAACTTAAAATTGGATATCTAATCCTAATATAATGCATTGAGAATAACATTAAAAATTTATATGAAAAGCTAAAAAAATAAAAACAGAAAAAGACTTACAACAACAACAAAAACTAATAATAAAAAATGGACCTAGGAAAATATATATTAAATATATTCTAAATCATCTTATCTAATAAAATGCATTGATAAACATATTCTATATTTATATGAACAAATTAATATCTTACACGGAAAAAAAAAAGAAAAAAGAAAAAAAGGAAACAAGAAATAAGAAATAATGATAAAATAATATTACATAACTACAAGTTAAATATACGACGCTTTTTAATAGAATTATCAGTGCCTTATAAATTTTAATTTTTTATATCACATATTCACATGCGACGCGCGGGTGTTGTATGTTTTATATTTTTACAAACTCAATGTTCTACGAGTTTCTTTTTAAGTAAAACATAGCAATTCATTTCGTGACCCCGGGTAAAAATAATTAAAAATTACTTATTTTGAAAACCAGTCTTACTGTATTAGAACAAATAATGCTCCGGTTTATGTGTAAAAATTATTTATTGTGAATAATAATTTTTGTGTAAATAGAAAATTATGTTACGAGATTTGTGTGTTCCATTTTCAATATTATTCTTTTAGAATTTTTAATGAGTGTTACTTATTTTCAAATCCCCATAATATGTGGTTGTTAACTAAGCAAGTAATTAAAGAAAGAGAAATTTATAAAACTGCTATTTAAAAAATAAAATACGATGACTTCAAAGAATTTATAAATATACGAATATAACTTAAATATCTCATCTACAAGAAGGAAAGTGGCGATAAAATCAAGAACCATTGAAAAGAAAAAACTAAAAACTTACATAATTAATTAAAAATAAGAAAAAATCTAGTACAATTATAAAACTTTCAACATATTGTGAAATTGTAATAAAAAAAAAGATAAATTAGTATTTTTTGTAATTTTCCATGAAAAGAAATTGAGAGTGGGCTTGTGCCCACCTTGATTCTTATTGGGCTCCATTCCTGTCCTGTCAGCGAGAGGAAGAAGAAGATGTTTAACAATGTAAACAAACGAAATCAGAAAATAGGAAAGGGAAAAAAAAAAGCAAATAAATTCTAAAAACACGAAACACCAAAAAAAGCCGCGGCAAAGAAAAAAAAAAAGAAGAAGAAAAAATAAATTCAACTCTAATGCATTCTGCAATCTATAATAACTAGACCTTTATACATTTATTTAAAAAGGATATGTATTAATCTTTTAAATTATTAATTATTGTTAATATTTAATTAGATTTTGTAATCAGATCTTCTGAAATATAAAAATCAAGTAACAAAAGAGTATCAAATTAAGTTATAGTTTACTTATAGTATTCTATTATTTTATTTTTCTTTTTCTCTCTTTTTTTTCACTCCACCAATCCACTTAACCTACCAAAAATTACATTGCTCTCTAAAAACAGAAATTTGTAATAATGTTTCAGGATAGTTGAAAAACTAAAATTCATAAACAAAGCCCAAAGAAAAATCCCATCTTTTCTCAATCTCATCATAAATCCAAATCCAACTGGAGAGAGAGAGCCAAACCAAAACCAATTTGCTTCACAAGTCAATATTCAACCTCAAAACATCAAATACACATTATTTTCTCTCCATTTTCTTCACCCGAAAACAAAGCAAGCAACAACACTACAAATCACTAAAACAAGAATCTGGCAAAAAGCTCGAAAACCCTTTTCTTAATTACTAAATCTTTCTCTTAGGACGAGCGGTTTTGTATCCACCCTTAGTCGGCTTTCCCCAAGGCGTAAGCGCCTCGTCCATGGCTGCCACTACTCTTACTCCTCCCTTCACCACCACCATGCGGATGATCAACCGGATTCACAGCCACACCTCTAACCACCGGCCTCCGACCTAACCATCGGCTATGCCCAGCCTTTTTTAGTTTCTTGGCTCCGTGCTCTGAGTTCGATACCGTCCCTATCGTCGCTCTACATCTCGTGTCTATCAGTTTCTTCACCCCAGATGGCAGTTTTATCTCACAGTACCTAGAATGATCGTAATGTGAAAAGAAATGGCCAACTGAATTAAAAATAATAAAAATCAAAAGTGCCATGAGAGATGAAATTGTGCAGTTCGAATGAACAAATAACCTGCATGTGAATACAATCGAAACCTATGTTGCTCGGACTCGGATGTCAGACACGGGTACATATCCGGGCGTCGGACACGGGGCTGAGTTTTTTGTGCATGATTTTCAGCAGGCATTATGGCGGAGCTAGGGGGGAACCGGCCCCCGGCCCACCCCGTTTCCCTCCAGGCAGTGTTAAAACATTTAAAAATTAAATAAAAAATAAAAAGAAAAGTGAATTTATATGATTTTCCTAGAAAAATTCCCTCCAGACTAGTCCGTCTCCATCCTAACAGTATTAAAAATATTGTGAACTTATACGAGTTTAAAAAAAAAGACCCCGGGCCCACCCCACTTTGTCCTCTTGGCTCCGCCATTGGCGTTGAATTAATTTTCATTCATTGTTGTACTTTGTATTTCTTCTGAACTCCTATTCTGTAAAAATAAAATAATAACGATAATACAAAATACAGCCGGGGTAAATATTTGCTCGGAGAAACTGAGGTAAAGTAGATACCTCAGTTTAATTTCTAAAAGATAACAGCTTAATTTCCGAGGAGTTTAGTGGTGAGGCTCGGTTTCTTCCATTTGAAGAAAGTTCGTATGCTACTTCTGCAAGGTCTGCATCAGGTATATGCCTCTCCTTTTCTGTATTTTTCTTTTCTATCATATCCTAGAATTGCAATATATCATATCTATATACCCCTTACTAACATTGTTGAAATGTTCTTTAAATTATTTATAAAAAAAAAAAAAAAAAGCATTGTGTAGGGCCTCTACAATATAGAAAGAATGTTTACTTGAGTTTTGAGTTTCTACGTGCATCTAATCTGAAGAACAAAAATTGCGTTTAACATCCAATACTATAGCTAATAAATTAGGTAATATACTTAAATCAGAATGTAAATTTATAGAACCCATGAATTTTATCTCAACTCGCATTATATTATTATGGAATTTAACGTGATTAACATAAACTGTAATGCTTACACAGATGATAGCCCTTCTAAATGTGATCAAGTGAGTAATAAACCATAGCGGCCTATCTAACGAGTTACAGTAATTAGTTTCATCCTAGATTTATATTGCATTCTTTCTCACAAGTGATCCTAATATAATTTAAATTTTGAATTATGCCATCGCAGTTACAAAAATTGCCAACCCAATAGATATGAACCAAGGCCAAGACAACAGGATTTCACCTAGTTTGATTATCTATTGTACATTCCAAGTGGGGCCCAGCCTAGTACTTAAAAGAAAATGTTTTACAGAAGAGTAGCAAAAATTTATGGATACTATACTACAGCTTAGCACAATACAATAAATGAAACACAATACATCAACTCTAAATACAAAACTATTATTAAGTACCCATTTTGATCAATCAATGTATGAACTCAATTGCGTCTGAATATTCAAAAATGAATAACATACTGCAAGAACACTAATATTAGTGTATCATAATATGTCTTCACTATTTTTCATATTTTGAAATCATTGCATAATAAATTCAATGATAATAATTTGAAATAGCTCTATGCATGATTTGGTATAAAAGAAATAAAAAAGATCAATAAGATTTTTCAAAATTCGCAAAAGGGGAAGGTGAAAAGAAAATAAAGGTATTGAAGGCTTTTCTTAGCCATTTCTTTCTAGTTTCTGTATTAAAAAGAAATGAAAAGTGAAATTATCACAATTAGCCTATTTTTGCACTTTCCCAAATTTCGCCTCTTTATTCTCAACGTTATACCAAAAATAAATAAATAAATAACTGTATTACCTGGTTGCCCTATTGGGCTCAGTAAGTATCTTTGCGGACGTCCCCGCAGCGCGCACGAGCTTTCCACCCTGGCCGGGTCGGAGCTCGATGTTGTGGACATGGGTCCCGATCCGCATCATCGCTAGAGGCATACAGCTCCCAATTTGAGAGCTTATGTCGAGTGTGAACATCTGATTCGACATCAACGACTTCCAAGACGACGCTGAGTTGTCAATAGCACCTGCAGATCAGGACATCGCCAATAACACAGAAAACTCATAAGCTATAATCGGATCCATTTGCATCACTAATTCTACTTTCACAATGATTTATAAGCTGATATTGTAAAAATAGAAATAAAATCATAGTGTATTACCGGATGAGAGAGAGCGTGTGGGAGTGTGAAGAAATGAGCGTAGCAGAGTTGAGGAAGAGAGTGCTCTGAAGAGCGCCATTATCTTGCTCTTGTCAATTTAGGGCTTAGGGTTTTGCCAACGGCTAGGCGATTTGACAAGACTCGAGAGTGGGCTTCTAATTCGTGTTCGTGTAAAATTTTCCAACTCTAATCCTTTCTGGGATCGTTGGGTGGAAGACAGGATGGGATAGGGGTCCATCTGATACATTATTTGGTTAGCATGATCAAGGATCGTGATATTAATCAAGGCCCATGATCGGATTCAGCTATGCAGTTTAGTTCAGGGTGGGAGGGCCTGATATAATTGTACGTAAGGTAAAATTTGTCGTTTTCTCTATTCTTACATTTGCATTGTTCATTTATAGTGGGTTCTCAAAAAATTGTCTTGTAAAAATAGATATACAATTTGGCATTTGTTTATCAATGACTCTCTGGATACATATCGCAAATTGGTTCTCTTTATGTTCATTTTTTCTCCATTTTCTATGCAATGTATCCATAAACTTTTCTTAACCTACTTCTATTTTTTAAGGTCTTTCTTTGAATGATTGGAATGGAGTGGTCTCATTATTCAATTGAATTAAAGGTAAAAAAAAAAAAAAAAAAACTAATCTAAAAAACACCCTATGTATTCGGTCCGTTTATATTGTGATCTTGTGATTAGATTCTAGCCTCAAAGGTGAAAAGGTGTGTTGTTGTTAGTTCTAGATGTGTGTGTGTGCGTGTCTATATACACGCACACTCATACATACTCTTCTTTAACCTGGTATAACTGATTGTTATCTTCTTTATAGAGCATCTTTATCCTAAGATAGATATTGAACAAGAAGAGATAAAAGTGGTTGTTATCGTAGAGGAGATAATTAATTTGGTAAAGATATTTTTTATTTTAGTTAATTTCTACATGAGTTATGTTATTGCACGCGACATCGCCAACGCCGACTTCGTGGAATAGTTTACAGAATGGCAGACAGGCTGCCCGATCAAATAAAAGTTATGCATTGACTTATCAACGTCAGGGACACGACGTGCATTAAAAACCTACGAATGGATAGAAATGCACTTGGTAGGCTGTGTTTGTTACTCGAGAATGTAGGTGGTTAGTCCATACTCGAAATGTGAATACTAGTGAACAAGTTACAATATTCTTGTCGGTGTTAGCACAAGATAAGAAAATTCATAGTCTGAAGTTTAAGTTCTTGAGTACTGGACATATTATTAGCATAAGTTTCAATTGTGTCCTTGATGATGTCCTTAGATTACACAGTATCTTAGCAACTGAACCTATTCCAGTAGATGACTCTTGACTGATGAAACATGGAGGTGGTTTAAGGTAACAATTGTAGTCATGTATATTACCTTACTCATCAATTCTATTTTCTACCCACGCATATCAACAACTATTATATAATTGTCTAATTTCGTAGGTAATTTAGGAATCTTAGGTGGAACCTAGATTTCGATCCGGGTCCGACTCACCAAGCAGCCTCATTATGGAACTCGGTAAGGAGGAGTAAGCGTAATTGTACTTAGCGTTCTTATCAAAATATGAAGTTCATTTACGTATTTAGTAGTTGGGAGGGTTCGACAGCTGATAGTCGATTCTTACGTGATGATATCTCTAGGCCGAATGGGCTAAGAGTGTCTTCTGGTAAAATCAATAAATAAATATTGAGGTCACTTTCCATCACTAATATATGATTTTTTTTCCAGTTAATTGCTATTTGTGTGATATGGGTACACCAACGGGCTTGAATTTCTAGCACAATATAGAGGGGGTTAAATATCATCTAAAAGAGTGGTCGAATAGTCTGTCAGGTCCACAAAATTATAAGAGTTATTTAACTTAAGGCATGTAAAAGCAAGAAATATAATTGAACGTTCTTTCGGAGTATTGAAGCAAAGATGGGCAATTCTACGTAGTAGCGCATTCTACCCTATTAAAACTTAATATCGAATCATCATGGCTTGTTGTCTTCTGCAAAGTTTCATTCGTACTGCAATGGTTGTTGATCTACTGGAGGAAGGGGATATTGATGAAGTGGACGAGACGACACAAGGAAATATGTCGGATTATGTAGATTAAGTGCAACCTACTAAGAATGGACAAATTGGAGGGATTCAATGGCATAGTCCATGTACAATGAGTAGAGGGGCATATGGTTTTTTTTTTTGTTTTTTTTTTTTTGTTCTAAGTCACTTGTTGTTAGCACTTTAGATTGTTTTATATGTCTACATTCAGCCCAATTTTATGTAACAACGATTTGAGTTATATATTTATGTACTATTTTAAAGATTTGAGTTTCATGTGTGTATTTAATTTTTGCACCAATTTTTTATCTTCTCATATCTCGGATATTTGGCATATTGATTATACGTTTATTGTTGTCTGCATGCGTATATGATTGGATGTTTTATGTTTATTTCATATTACTAGGGAGTTATGGAATCGTTCGCTAGGGTGAGGAAGTGTACCCAACCACGGGGGAGTAGACGTGTTTGGAGCCAGGAAGAGGAGAAAGTACATGCTTTGAAGGATCTCATGGTGCGTGGATGGAAGTGTGAAAGTGGCTTCAGGCCTGGGTACACTCATATACTGGAGCAACACTTGTTTCAAGCATTTTCGGGCACTGATATTCGAGTTGAATTTCACATAAGTTTCAAGATTCACGCGTGGAAGAAACACTACGGTTCCTTAGCTATGATACTAGGTAGCTTGGGTTTTTCTTGTAATTACATATCTAACACCATTGGAGTGAAAGACGATGTGCATTGGAATCAATATGTTAGGGTGAGATTTTTTTTCCTCTTTTCTGCATATTTACTTGCAACAAAATAAATTAGTCAAATATGTTTTTTTTTTTTATTTTTTTCAAAAATACCCAACTAATTTCCTCTCAAAATAAAATAATTTGCTTTAGACAAAAAATGTTTTAGAAATTTAAGTCACATCATATATTAACTTAGTGATATGAATATGTTTGATAAATAAGATATCGAGCATTCAAATCAAATTTATAAAAGTATTGAAATGGATTTTTATTATATTTTAAAAAATATCCAACTAATCCTTTCAAACAAGAGAGCGTCTTGTCACGGACTTAGTCTCTGGCACTAACGATCCGTGCGGCCTTAGCTCCTTTCCGCCCCGTGCGGTAGCTAAGTCAGCCTGTCCCGACAAGAAACTTACGAAGGTTGGTGTTGTGGGTGAGGAAAAGGGATTGTGGGAAATAACACTTGAAATGAAGGAATTTTATTAGCTTGAAATGTGGGTGAAGTTGGGTGCTTTACAAGTGAGGAGCTCTACTCCTATTTATAGGTGTTCCACCTCCTCAAATGGAACTCTCCAGAAAAGCCTACACTAATCCTACTACAACCTCCTCAAATGGAGGGATCTGGAAGGCTCTACACTATACATGACTCAAAAGAGACTCTAGACACATTCTAGAGTTCTCCACACAATGCTCCTACATGTATCTACATGACTTTTCTAGAGAATTCTACAATTCTCTAGGCTACTCTCATATACACAAGCATTAACCAAGGAGAGTCCACATTGTTCCAGAATGTTCCAATCCTCTCCATGGCTTTCTACATTGTTCCGCCCCTTAAGCTACTAGAATGCTCCCGGAGCATCCACATATCTCCGCCAAGTTTTAGCAGCTTCCTCGGTTCGGCCCGCCCATGAATCTTCCCGGCCCGAACTCGGCCCGCACTCGGCCCGAACTTGCTCCGCACAATTCTGGAAGATTCTGGACCCCGTGGTGCCTCTCTTGCACCCTCTTTCACGTCCCATGCGCCTCCCATGCGGACATTGGCCATGCTCGTCCACCATGGCCTGGTCCCAACGTGTGGGGCTCGACACTCGCCCCGGTCCCTTAACACATGGTGCCACCCTTGCACCATCGTTCCCACTTCGTGCACCTCCCTTGTGCACGTTCGGCCATGTTTGTCCCACCATGGCCCGGTCCAAATGAGCGGGGCGTGACATTCTCCCCCACCCATTCCGGCGACGTCCTCGGCGCCGTGTCCCTCGATCAATTCGCGCGGTGTCCAAGCTCCTCCGCGAGCTGGGTCGCCGCCTGCGCCGGCTCCAAGCTTCTCCGCAAGCTGGATCGCGCCTGCTCCACTGTGCGCGCGGTATCCGGTCCTCTCCCACAGGCCGGGTCGCGCCTAAGCATCCTCGGTCCCTCGTGGACCTGGATCGCCGATGTCCGGATCTCGCTCTCCTTCTCCATAAGGAAGCTAACAGTGGCCCCTCTATCCACTACCATGCGCCCCTTGCGCCCGTTGATGCAGCCCCTCGCCGCCATCAACCCTCGTCCCATCGGCATCCGTCTCCTGGGTGGATCCCTCATGCCCTCCTCGGCATCAACCACCCGAACAGCACCACCTCGCAGGGCCTCGTCATCCCTGTGGTGCCCAGTGGCCCCTCTGTCCACTGCCGTGCGCCCCTCGCGCACATCCGATTGCCCATCCTTGTCCCACTCCCATATGGCCAACAAGGATCCCAACTTCGGGCAATCCCTCCGCCTCATGCGGTATACGAGCATTCCACCGGTCCCTCCACCTCGGTGTGGATGCCGGTCGCAAAATGCCTCTGGCGTCTCGTACGCCGTCGAACCCCGCTGGTCTTGACATAGAGGTGCTAGCCTCCCTGCTAGCCACGAACCTCTTGAGCATCGCCACGTCCTCTCGTCATACGCCCGCGATGGCAGCCAGCTCATTCAAGCCTTGCACTAGCCTGCCTCCACCCTTGGACGGCTTCCGTGCAACCATGGGCGGCGCCCGTGCTCCCTTGCACGTCGCCCTTGATCGACTCCACCTCGGCGTGGACCTCGACCCGCTCAAGCCTCCTGGCGAGCTGCCCCTCCACAAGTTCCTTCAAGTCTTGCACTAGCCTGCCTCCTCCCTTAGACGGCTTCCGTGCAACCCTGGGCGGCGCCCGTGCTCCCTTGCACGTCGACCTTGATCGACTCCACCTCGGCGTGGACCTCGACCCGCTCAAGCCCCCCCTGGCGAGCTGCCCCTTCCACAAGATCCATCTCGTTTCCTCCGACCATGCCCGCACAACACGTCGCTCAACCTTCTTCGTGATACCTCTTATCACGATTCCCGCGCAACGCCCAAGATCGGTCTTTGACACCACTTGTCATGGCACGCCATTAGAGGTAACGTGCATGACTAAGTGACGCAAAGCACCCCGAACCTGGTCTCTGATACCACTTGTCACGGACTTAGTCTCTGGCACTAACGATCCGTGCGGCCTTAGCTCCTTTCGCCCCGTGCGGTAGCTAAGTCAGCCTGTCCCGACAAGAAACTTACGAAGGTTGGTGTTGTGGGTGAGGAAAAGGGATTGTGGGAAATAACACTTGAAATGAAGGAATTTTATTAGCTTGAAATGTGGGTGAAGTTGGGTGCTTTACAAGTGAGGAGCTCTACTCCTATTTATAGGTGTTCCACCTCCTCAAATGGAACTCTCCAGAAAAGCCTACACTAATCCTACTACAACCTCCTCAAATGGAGGGATCTGGAAGGCTCTACACTATACATGACTCAAAAGAGACTCTAGACACATTCTAGAGTTCTCCACACAATGCTCCTACATGTATCTACATGACTTTTCTAGAGAATTCTACAATTCTCTAGGCTACTCTCATATACACAAGCATTAACCAAGGAGAGTCCACATTGTTCCAGAATGTTCCAATCCTCTCCATGGCTTTCTACATTGTTCCGCCCCTTAAGCTACTAGAATGCTCCCGGAGCATCCACATATCTCCGCCAAGTTYTAGCAGCTTCCTCGGTTCGGCCCGCCCATGAATCTTCCCGGCCCGAACTCGGCCCGCACTCGGCCCGAACTTGCTCCGCACAATTCTGGAAGATTCTGGACCCCGTGGTGCCTCTCTTGCACCCTCTTTCACGTCCCATGCGCCTCCCATGCGSACATTGGCCATGCTCGTCCACCATGGCCTGGTCCCAACGTGTGGGGCTCGACACTCGCCCCGGTCCCTTAACACATGGTGCCACCCTTGCACCATCGTTCCCACTTCGTGCACCTCCCTTGTGCACGTTCGTCCATGTTTGTCCCACCATGGCCCGGTCCAAATGAGCGGGGCGTGACAGTCTGTTTATATTTCTCTAACAAGAAAATAATTTTCTTTCACAAAAAAAAGGCTCATTAAAATTTCTAGTCATTGCTTATCTTAACCTAGTGATATGGATATGTTTGATGTATAAAATATACGAGCATTCAGGTGAAGTTTTATAAAAGTAGTTGGTGAAATTAGAAATTAATCGAAGTACATCTCATAATGTACTTTATTAGTAGCACATGGAGATAAAACGAATTAATTTGTCCAATGGTGTTTGTTTCTAGCATGCATATGAAGATTGATTGTTCATAGCCCCTAACTCATATCACATGGCGTTTGTTTAATTTATTTTTTTAATTATCATATAAGTGTAATTCTTTCGGTTTTTCTTTATTCAGGAGGACGTCAATGCAAAATCAATGCTATTCAAGTCATGGCCATTGTATGGCGACTAGTGTGAGATCTTTGGTAAGGACCATGTTACTGGTGAGAACACGAGGGTTTGCGGATGCCATGAACGAGGTTCTTCATCCTCAATAGCCAAACGTGGGGAACGAAGGACCACCACCCCATGTGCCTGGAAGTCCAACAACCTAGTGCGAAACTAGTGTCTGTAATCACTGCGAGAGTAGCTCAACTTCACGAAAAGGGAAACTTAAGAAAACAGTTGTAACTGACCCATTTGAGGAGCGTGTGTACTAGTTGATCGAATAATTTTGTGAAGAAATAGATGCTCGTCTAGGGGATCTAGCCCAACGTATTGGCTACCAATAAGATGCCAAAAAATAATTGAAATCTATGTTCGATGCTCTATCTACGATGAGTTTCCTAGAAGTTGAGCAAAAACTGGCTGTCTTGAAAAAACTTTGCACTAATGGTGATGACGCAAGCCTCTTTTTTAGCCTACTGCTAGATGGACGACTTTAGGCAGTCCAAAGCTGTCATATCTGCCTATGAATTATTTTGTTAATCGTAAGAAATAACCTAACTAAAATTTGTGGTTCTAAGACTTTATTGTTATGTAATTTCATGGTTCAGATTATAATGTCTCCTATGGCCCTGACCCAAGATTTGCGGGAATGTAAGGCTCGTCTAACCTTATTTTGCCTGGTTTATTTTTATTTAATAAGGTATAATGTATATATTATTATGTGAAGTGTTTGTTTATAGCATGCATTCGAGATTTGGGTGGGGGGTGGGGGTGGGATCTGTGGTCTTGATGGAAATTACATTCGAGATTGGGATCACGGTTTGGGTTCTTGAATACAAACAAAAATCAGGTTTCTTGATGTGATCAAAACTCGATCTTTTGGGATTTTTTTTTTCTTTCTTGATTATTTTCTATTTATTTTTTTTCAAAATGATAATATTTTTCATAACCTCAAAGAGAGTATTTACATAACTTGAGATTAACTAATTTCTTCCTGGAATACACAAGCTACTAGTAAGAACAAGGCCTACACTTGCCTATAAAAACAACAAATAACACAAGAACAACAAAGAAGAAACACAATCCAAAACATAACAACAAGCAAAATAAAATAAAATAAAAATAAAAACAGACAACTTGAGGGGAAAAATGAGGCCGGACTTTCATTGGCCACGATCAAACAAGCCACAATGAAAAAAATCCCCACCACCATCTCAAAACACCATGGAAATTATTGCCGGATCATCTACGGAGCACCAATTTCGCCTAATTCCCCACTAGATAAGCAATACCTAAAGACCATTAAAGGAACAACACCAAGGAGAGGAGGATAAGGGAGCAGCGGCGAAAAAAATAAAATCCCAAACTTAAAAAGAAAATTAAAACTTCACAAGTGGCTAGTAAGTCCAAATTAGAGGCAAAGGCCTTCAATTTTTCATCAAAACATTCAAATCCAACTCGATCTTTAATTAATCTTCCATGGTAGGTCGTCAATAATCACCCAATGCAGTTAATAACCAACCTAAATCTAAAACAAAAAACACTAGAACTGAAATAAAAGAAAAAAAAACGTAAAACCTAAAAGCAAAAACTAAAATAATCCCATGAAGAGAGACTAAAAGTCCCACAAGTGCAGGCAATGTTAACACTCCCCACGAAGGAGCAACGAGCGAAAGAGATGCCAGCAGATTAAAAAGGATTCCCCATTCTCTTTAACGAAAAAATTTAGGAAAATAGGGCTCTTCTTCTTCTTCTTCTTCTTCTTCTTCTTCTTCTTCTTCTTCTCTTCAATCGCCTCATTCCTACATAACTTCACTTACGCAATTAAAATCTAAATCTCTGCTTGATTTGTATTGTCATCGAAATTATCACTCTTGAATCCCCAGTGATTATGGCTGTATACTTTAAGAGTTTGTGGTTGCAATGAGTGTTTTGTTTCACATAGTCTCTAATCAATTGTTCTTTCATTAATTACCAACGGGTTAGTAGTAGATTTATATGTCGACGGGTGTAAATTTTTTATTTCATTTTTTTTAATTTAATGTTAATTTCAACTCATTGCTTGGTTCTTTCAGATAATAGGAATTCCCATAAGCTGTTAACAAGTTTGCTTAACCCCGAAGATCCACCTAAGGTAAGATGCATAAACTTAGTTAAGACATAGTGTTATAGCATTATATACTTCACCTGTCCCAAAAAGATAGCACACTTTTTTTTGCCTCAAATTATAACACACTTTTCATACTTGTTTTATGCAGTTACTTAAGTGCCTCTATCTAATGCTCCTTGGTAGCAACAAAATGAACCGTACGTGTTAAAGGAATGGTATACTTGAGAAATACAGGTAAAGTAGGTATAATTAAAAATGTAGGTAAAGTTTAATAATTCAACCGTACAAACTATTTTTTTTTTAATTTTCGTGAAAATAAATATGTGCTATTTTTGTGAAACGGATGAAGTAATATTTATCAAATATATACAATTTATGGTTATCAAATTTAAGGCATTTGTTATTCTTGATATCTTGTTGTACATTGTCAAGAAAATCAATAAAAAATCTGAGGTAAAAAATTGTAATATTATAACTAATACGAAAAAATAAACTGTAATAAGTACAAATATCTTATAATTTAAAAAATTGTAATATTATAACTAATACGAAAAAATAAATTGTAATAAGTACAAATATCTTATAATTTATATTTATTAGTTATTCCTCTAATAACCATCAACCTTTGTTCTTTTTGGTTCCGCAATGGAAAACTAAGACATATAACCAATCCTAAAACAAGTCAACTATATAAACAAACAACAAACGACTTTGAGCAACTCCATTTAATCTCCTCGTTGAAACTCCCGGAGTCTTCCAAATTCGCCGTTTTGTCTTTTCCTCCGATTTCCAAACGCGTAATCTGGGGATTGGGGAAAATCAAATCCTCGATCTCCCCATTGCGCGGCTCAAATCCCGCGTCAATTTTCATAATCAGAGATTTCTACAGATAACATAATAATACATACACTGAAACAATTCGATTATCGTTTCCGTTCAATTTCTGATTATCGGGGGATTAGGTTTTCTGTTTTTTTATTTCAAATAAAAAAAAATGGGGACTCCGGTATTTCCAAATCTTGGGAAACACTGCAGCGTTGACGATTGCCGTCAGATTGATTTCCTGCCATTCACCTGCGATTGCTGCCAACAGGTATCTAATATTGATTTTCTTTCTTTCTTTCTTTCTTTTGGAAATTTGTGTATTAATGAATTTTATTTGTTTAAGTGTTGGATTTTGTAGTGATAAGTGTTTCTGCTTGGGAGTAGGGAATCTGATTGCTTTTGCTTGTTGCCTGATCTGTATTAATAAAAAAAGAAAAAAGATGTTATTGATTTACGCATGAAATAAACACATATATACATGGGTACAAATTCAATTTGCAGATTCAAGTTAATGATATTTGTGTTTTGACCTTAAAAATGGCTAAAGTTTCAGGCTTTTATGTTCTCAGTTAGATTGCATTTCTTGCCAAATAAATTAAAATAATATAAAAAATAAAATGGGGTCTTTTGTGATATATTTTTCTAATTCATTGTGTGTTGAGTGCTATATATATGTTTGAAATTGAAGGATCTACGTGTTGGTGCATAATCTTCTAGCATTGGTTATTCCATGAATATAGAGCTAGCTAAGTTCATTTTATTTTCTTACATTAGTCATTCAGGCCTTCATAAAAACAGTTTTCAGAGGGCCGGGAATAGAAACCGGATTTTATTAGTTTGTTGATTATTGATTAGTGTTGGAGGCTTGGAGCTATGTTAAATAGGCTAAAGTGCATATTTGGTCCTATAGCAATAGAGAGTGACAATAAAAGTCCTGCAGAAATCAAGATTTTGCAATTTTTTTAGTGTACTGTAATTAAATTTTTGGTTTCTTGTACACCCTCTCAACGTTTTATTGCTAACAGGTGTTTTGTCTCGACCACCGAAGCTACAGTCGACACAAATGCCCCAAAGCCAACAAACACGATGTAACTGTCGTCATCTGCCCCCTATGTGCCAAAGGAGTCCGTTTAATCCCCGAGGAGGACCCAAACATTACTTGGGAATCGCATGTCAACATCGAATGCGACCCGTCAAATTATGAGCAAGCCACCAAAAAACGAAAATGCCCCATGCCTCGGTGCAGAGAGATGCTAACCTTCTCAAACACCATCAAATGCAGGGAATGCAGCATCGACCACTGCCTCAAACACCGGTTCGGGCCCGACCACAACTGCCCCGGGCCCAAAAAGCCCGAACCCGCATTTCAATTCATGGGCTTTCTGAATAAAAGCGGAAAACAAGAGCCCAGGAAGGCTCCAGCCACGTCGTCCTCTAACTGGGCGACGAGTTTTTATAAGGTGGCCTCGTCGGTTCGGGCTTCGGCCGAAGCCGGGATTGAAAAACTGAGCAGTGAGTTTAATCAGGCGTTGGGTTCAAACGGAGGGGCGCAGGGGAGTGGGACCACCTACACCGGCCGCGGGGGAACTTCGAGCGGGGGAACGGAAGCGTGTCCGCAGTGTAAGTTGAGGTTTTCTAACGTTGGGGCGCTTGTGGACCATGTCGAGAAAGTTCATGAACGGAATGGGGTTATGAAGGCGACGCTCGACGTTTGTCCGAAATGTAGTAAAGGGTTTCGGGATCCTGTTGCGCTCGTAGAGCATGTAGAGAGAGAACATAGAGGCGTTTCGAAAGCTTAATCGAGAGTTAGTGGTAAAGTGAAATTGTGCACATTTAGAATTTTTTTTTAATATTTTAGTTTTGGGTGAATTTTGTTAACAAGTGTATCATTTGAAAATTTAGGTATATCATATGTCCGTAGTATTTACTCAAGTTCGGTCTTTCGTTATTTGTATTCGAATCTTGCGTTGCGATTTGAGGGTTGAGAAAATTTATTCTTCTGAACATGTTAATTTGTTATACAAATCTGTTTACGATGTTTGTCGTGTGAATTGATTTCTTGTGTTTTAAGATCACCAAAGGGATGTTTGGGTTGAGATTCGTATTCAAAATCTTGAGTATTTAGAGTTTTGTAAATAGTACAAATCCTTGTTTATATTGTAGATACTAAATTATGTCTGAAAAATGGGTGAAAAAGTGATAATGTTGTATTATTCTATTGTATTTAGTTGTATTAATTAAACATAAATATAAATAAAGAGAAAATAATGATAATAATTTTAATGATAAATGTCGAATTATGTCAGAAATCGTTGGGTGGAGATTGAGAATTTGAATCCTAGAACAAATTGAGATTCGGAACACAAATCCATAATTTCGAGTCCTAGAACAAAGGTGCCCTAAGGTTCTTGTTAGTGTATATATGACCAACATTTTATTATGCAGGTGTTGTCTTTTTGAGATGAATAGATTCTGTGTTATTTCCGTGTTAAAGAAGATAATCCAACCGTTGAACTTAAGTTGCCTTTTTGTGATTTTGGCCTGCTTTTCTTTTGCTTTCTGCAAAAACCAATCATCTTGTTTCAGAATAGTGCTTTTTGCCAGAGTGTTTGAATGTTGAGTTTTACATTCACTTCATGTTCAATTTGCAGATCAATATGATTTGTTAAGTTTTCATAAACTGCACGAGCTTTTTGGGATTATTAAAAAAATTACCTCTAAGGTTTGGAGTATTTATAACTAACCCTGGAGAAGTTTTAAAATCACAAACAACCTCCGAGGTTTGATTAATTATTATTAAGTTTAATTAAGAGGTTAACTGTAATATTTCTATAAATGGAAAAAAGGAATATTGAAACTTTTTTTTTTTTTAAATTAACGGGAGAAATAAGACCGAATCAAAAGTTTGTAATTTTGAAAAAAAGCTTAAATTCTTTTTATTAATCACCCCATATCTCTGGATGTTTCTGTAATTACCCTTTATAGAAAGAATTTGTGTTTCTGGTGCAAGAAATATGTGGGCCATTTCTTCATGTGCAAAAGCACACGAAGTTAACATGGTGTCAACTGTGTCAAGCATGTAGAATTTCAGAAGCTTCTTTTATTATTATTATTATTATTATTATTATTATAGCCCACAAAGGTCAAAGTTTTGTTGTGTGTGTGTGTGTTTTGAGTGGAGAACGGCCTACAAGATTATTATATTTCGCCGTTTGCACCACCAATCAAGGTGGATAATAACAATATAACATAATTATTTTGACATGTCACTAATGAAACAATTGTTATAAAATGCCCTATGCTCTGAAGTATATGTCACTAATGAAACAATTGTTATAAAATGCTCTGAAGTTAGTTATTTCCAATGGTGAAAGACAAGTAATCACGTTCCATAGTTAAGTGGCAGCAAGATTCTATAAATAAACGAAAACATACATTAATTATGATTTAAACTTAATATTGTGTTTGTTTGCTAATATTATAGAGACTGATACCTTATAATTCCACACACCCCATGTTTACTTTAACTTATTGTATGATGCAACAAAATCATTATTTTTCAATCTTGTCATTGTATGGTGGTGAAAATTACAACGACATTTATTGATTTTGAAAGCTTTATTAACTACTCTTTGTATGAAAATAAATAAATAAATGTACCCTTTCATAGTATTTTATTAACTATTCTAATCCTGATTATGACCCATCAATCAAGGTTTGAACTTGGACTAAATATCGGGACATTATTACTATTAAAATAAAAAAATAAAAAATCCCGTTATTTTCATTTTGACCCCTCTATTTCCAGCAATTACCGGTACCACACTAAATGGCGAAACCGTTAAATCGAATGAATCCGGACAGATTTCATTCCATGTTGAGAACGTCAAAATCGACACGTTCTCAATACATTGCATTTTGTAATCGTCAAAAATAGTGCATAGTTTATGCGCGTCGAGATTAATAAATAAATAAACAATTAAAAATAACAATTTTCTTAAAAAAAAAAAAAAAGTGAGGTCGTTGAAGAAAGAGAGAGAGGAGAATCATAAGTTTCGGGCAATGGTAGAGAATTGTTACATTATTAAAAATCTTTGATGAGTTACCAGACTTCTGGTCTGCTCTCTACAGGCATTGGTCTCAAGGTAAAAAATCTAACACTTTTTTTTTTTTTTTAAATATTCTAAATCAAGAAAAATAAAATAAACAGGGGTTCCTTTTGTTTTTCAAATAAATTTGTTTATGATCAGATTGAGTTTCTTCCGTTCTTTATTGCATTAATAGCGTCGGTTAAACGATCAAATTTTTTAATAAAGCTCTTGAAAAAGATTGAATTTTTGAACGATTGTTGAGATGCCCATTTTCTTGAAATTCAGAATTTTGCGTGTTTCTTGAAATGTGTTGATGTGTTTTTTTATTGGACGTGCCCATTTTCTTGAATTTCAGAATTCCTTTGTTCCTTGAAATGGGTTGATGAAAATTTTGATTTCGGCCATTTCACAATTATTATTTTTTTCTTATAATTATTTTGTAGGTGCATTCCAGAGGACCCCGCTCGCTTGATCTTACCAGCTTTTCTTTCCCTTCTTCTTCCAACCGTCCGTTCAGATAATCAAGAAGGGAAAGAAAGGTTTGGATTTTGAGGGTGCATTTCCGGAAATTAAAAAAAAAAAAAAAAAACAAATTCTGCGGATTGGTAATTATTACAGAAAACATGAGTGTTGTTTCGGGTGTGATCTCAAGGCAAGTCTTGCCAGCATGTGGCAGCCTATGTTTCTTTTGCCCCGCAATGCGCGCCCGGTCTCGACAGCCTGTCAAGCGGTACAAGAAGCTGATCTCCGATATTTTCCCCCGGTCCCAGGTTCGTTGCTTTCATGTTTGACAAGTTAATAACTATCATTGCTTTGGTGTTAAAACAGTTTTTTATTACATATATTCCAATGGGACAAGGATTTAGTGAATACTAATGTTGTTTGTGTCAATAATTACTTTCTTGAGGCTTTTTGAACATAATAATTAATGTATTATTTTTTGTTACTTGGTGAGCTCAAGGGAATTTTTATTTTTTGCTATATAGGAAGAAGAGCCGAACGATAGGAAAATTGGGAAACTGTGTGAATATGCTGCGAAAAATCCTTTGCGCATCCCAAAGGTATAACTTTTATAAGTTGTGACACAACTATCCACTGAATTGATCGATTCATCTTTATTATTATTATTATTTGGATGAACTGGTTTCAAAATTCTAACTTGACATTGGCTCCTTGCTTTGGTTTGCTTTGAAATTGCAGATTGCAAACTCCCTTGAGCAAAGATGCTACAAGGAATTGAGGAATGAAAACTTTCGATCAGTGAAAATTATCATGTGCACTTATAGAAAGTTATTAGTGTCTTGCAAGGAACAATTGTAAGCCCACTGCTTCTATTCTTTTTCTTTGTCTTTCAATAATAATAATTATTATTTTAATATATTTTAGACGTCGTGATTCTTGTTCAGTTGAAACTTAGTCGTGCCATTTTCTTGTCAGGCCTTTGTTTGCAAATAGTGTACTGACTATTATGCATACATTGCTGGATCAAGCGAACAAGGACGAAATGTTAACAGTCGGATGCGAATCGCTCTTTGATTTTGTAAATAATCAGGTTGGTAAATGCCTTGCTAGTGCAAGTCTTTTATTTTCTCCTTAAGCTTTTAAATTTACGTTCTTGCTATTTTTGGAAACATTAGACTTATTCGACTTTGCTGTGCTCTCCAGAACGATGGATCTTACATCTTCAACTTAGAAGGATTTATTCCGAAAATCTGCCAGCTGTCTCAAGAAGCTGGCGAAGACGAGCGTTCAGAAACTATAAGGGCGGCTGGGCTGCAAGCTCTATCTGCTATGGTATTTTTTATTTTATTTTTCTTTCATGATTTCATTATTGGACTTTGTTATTGCTATTCTATTTTCATTTATCTGTTTTTTTGGGGGGTGTCATACAGGTTTGGTTCATGGGTGAAAATTCCCATATTTCAGCTGAATTTGATAGTGTGAGTTTCTCTCACTTTCTCTCTCCAAGTACATGTATTTTCCAAAGTATTAATTGTTTAGCTTTATATTTATTATAGTGTTTTTAAATCTTTAACTTATATTTTTTTTCTTCCAATTCCTCAGATTGTTTCAGTCGTCTTGGAAAATTACGAAGGTACAAGTAAGGAGTCCGGTGAACCCAACGAAAAACGTTGGGTGCAAGAAGTTCATAAAACCGAGGGACACGTTTCGCCTTCGCCAGATGGCGTAACGAAGGTTCCTTCTTGGAGAGTAATCGTGAACGATAAAGGACAACTCAATGTGTCATCGTAATTACTTATTTATTTATTTTTCCCTTTAGCATTTGGCTGGCCATGTATCAAAAAATGATGAATTGTGGTTTTGCATTACAGAGAGGAGGCCAAGAACCCGTGTTTTTGGTCTAGGGTTTGTTTGCATAACATGGCCAAGCTCGGGAAAGAGGCCACGACCATGCGCCGCGTTTTGGAATCTTTGTTTCGATATTTCGATAATGGGAATCTATGGACTGCCAAGCACGGCATTGCTTTTCCTGTTCTCAAAGAGATGCAGCTTTTGATGGACGATTCTGGTCAGGTTCAAATCCTAATTACAGAAAATACCCGATTATCTTTGAAATTAATAAGTGCTCCCTAAATTGCAGTTTTAATCCATTAAATTCTCGATGTGGCCATTTTGGTATTTTGTTCTTATAACTTTCGTAGGCATTTTTGGATGTTTTATATTTTAGTGCATTTTGGGAATAAATGAATTATTGGAACAATCATTTATGACCAATATTGCACCAACTTGGAACTTTTATGACCAAAATTGCACTGAATTAAAATTTACAGGACAAAATTGTGAAAATTTAAAATTTACGAGACCAAAATGCTATCCTCTTATTATTAAAGGACTAGTTTCACAATTAAGCCCTTTTTTGGTGGGGCCAATGATTGGAAATTTTAAAAGATAACTGAATTGTTTTGTAATTAAGGTAAGACTCAGGGGTAGTTTTTGTAATTATTCCATTCTTCTTGATTGTGCAGGTCAAAATACACATTTCTTGCTGTCAATATTAGTCAAGCATCTCGATCATAAAAACGTCGTTAAGCAGCCCGAAATGCAACTCGACATCGTTGAGGTCGTCACGGGCCTTGCTAAGCTCACGAAAGTCCAGTCATCAGTAGCTATAGTCAGTGCCGTGAGCGACATCATGAGGCATTTGCGTAAATGCATACATAACTCGCTCGATGACGCAAATCTCGGAGACGATTTAATTAAAACGAATAGAAAGTTCCGTGACGCAGTGGATGAATGTCTCACAGAGCTGTCCTCAAAGGTAGGCCTACCTTTTTTCTTTCTTTTTAGATTATTTTAGTTGCCGCCGTAGAGCTGTCGAATGGGCTGGGCCCAGTTCTGGCCCATTGGGCTAAAGAGAAAAACTGGGCAGGGCCTAAATTTCTTCAGAAAGTGATTTTTAAGCCCAAGACTAGCCGTGCCTAAAAATATAAAGAAAATTATCTGGGCTGGGCCCAATAAATTTAAGCCCGGCCCGGTTCTGGTCCATTGGGCCAAATAGAAAAACTGGGCAGGACCGAAATTTCTTCAGGAAGACGTTTTTGAGCACATGCCTAAAAATATAGTTAAATTGTCCGGCCGGGCCTAAGAGATTTAAGCCTGGCCCGGGCATTAATTTCTTATTTCCTTCTTTGAGCAGACTTTGCTAAGTTTTTTGTGTCTCTCTTTTATTTATTAACAGGTTGGAGACGCAGGTCTGATCCTTGATGTGATGGCGACTATGTTAGAGAACATCCCGAACGTTACTGTTATAGCTAGAACTACTATTTCTGCTGTGTATCGTACGGCTCAAATCATAGCTTCTTTGCCGAACTTATCGTATCAAAAGAAGGTAACATGTTTTATAAAAATTGAACAAGGAGTGTTTGGCGAAAAACTTGCCCTTTTTAGAGGAAAAAGGTTTATTGTAGCAGACGCGAGAAGTAGTGGAGTGCCAGAAGTTGGTAGTATTTGCAAATAGGAACTAAATGTTGAATAAATTAAAGGAGAGTGTTTGGTGATAAATTGTGAAAGTGCTTTTTATTTGTGCATAAAGGACAAAGTTGCAAGTGATTAAAGTTGCCGGTGCACAACTATAAGTTGGAAATTAAAAACACAAATTATTAAAAAAAAGCTAACAATCACCTTTTTAAGTGATTTGCACTACAAGAGAAAATCAATTTACCTACATTAAATTTGTATGTAAATACCAAGGAAAATATTAATTGTAGGTAAAATTGTTGTCACTAAAATGGTTGCAGGTAAATATTTACCAAGAAAATCTAAACTTGTCTGTAAATACGATAGTACTTATGTCGGAGAAATAATATTTTTATTATGTAGGTAATTGTAAAACTTAGCGACAAAATCATTTATGTCAGTACACTGAGTTTCTTTGCACTGTTGATAATATATGCTCTATTTTCCCCCTATCATCATTAGGCTTTTCCAGAGGCTTTGTTTCATCAGTTACTACCAGCTATGCTCCATCCCGATCACGAAACGCGAATCGGAGCCCACCAGATATTCTCGGTCGTTCTCGTGCCGACGTCCGTTTCCCCTCAATCGGATCCGGCCGTGCTCGACCCGAATAAGAAGATGGACTTTCCGAGAACGCTCTCGAGAACCGTTTCCGTTTTCTCTTCGTCGGCTGCCCTTTTCGAGAAGCTTAAGAAGCAAAGGAATAATTCTAAGGAGAATCTAAGTGAGTTGAACAAAGACAAGGTCTCGGGTGACGATGCCGAACAGAAGAACAATATGAATGGAGTGTTGAACAGAGTTAGGACGAGTTACAGCCGGGTGTATAGCTTCAGAAGTGCACCGGCAACAGATGCTGAGTCAGCGACCAAGGTAAGGTCTCGTTGGTAATATTAGATTTTTGCTAGAGATAATTACAAATACTACCCTCGACGTTTAGCTTAATCACAAAAAAAAAAAAAGGAGTTATATCTCAAAATTACAAATAACCCCCTTGACACACACACACACACACACACATACATATATATATTTCTATTTCTATTTTACAAATTGCACCCAATTGAGGGGTTTTTGTAGAATAAATTCAAACCTCAAAACGGGTATTTTATGATTTAAAAAATAACTTTTTTTTTAATTAATATAAACCTCGGGAGTAATTTTTGTAATTATCCATTTTTTTCTAAATGTGCTTGGATGTCTTTTTTTGGATAAATATATTCCCTTAATTTTTTAAATTATATATATATATTTTATAAAAGTATGTTATTTATTTATTTTTTAATTTTATTATCAGGATCCAGTTCCTCTTAGACTGAGCAGCCACCAAATATCCATCTTGCTTTCATCTATTTGGGAACAGTCCACTTCTCCGACAAACAAGCCTGAAAATTATGTAGCTATCGCTCACACGTACAGCTTGGTTTTGCTGTTTTCTCGAGCCAAGGTAATTTTATTTATTTATTTTTTGGTTAGCACCACTAGATCTTCAACAAGGTGGAAATTCTGTATGTACATGCTCCTATTAGTTACACTATAAGCATTAAAAAACTTCATGAGATATATTATGGGTATTAATTTAAAGAGTAACCTTGAGGTTTGATCTAATTACAAAAGAACCCAACTAATTCTCTAAATTAACATATATACCCCCGAGGTTTGTAAAACTTTTATAAATGTGATATGAATGAATCCTTTACACTTTGCGATCTTTTTCATACTTGAATCCAATTAATTAGCTCTTTTCACGATTCTATGAGTTGGAATTTATTAAAATTAATTTCTTATTCTTGTGCAGAATTCCTATCGTGATGCTCTTATTCGGTGTTTCCAGCTGGCATTTTCGTTAAGGGCTGTCTCTCTTGCTTCGGGAGGTATTACTTTGATTCTAGGAATTATCGTATTAGTATTGACAACAAATTTTCACATAACATTTATGATATTATTTTCAGGGATGTTGCCACCATCACGTTGTCGATCCCTCTATGTAATGTCAACTTGTATGATCATCTTTTCATCCAAGGCTTACGATATTCTTCCTCTGGTCCCACGTGTGAAATCTACGCTCTCCAGTAATATGGTTGGTCACATATCTCTCATTATTGTTATCTAATAGGTTAATTATAGTTTTTTAAAAAAACCCAGCTATTTTCCGAAATTACAGAAGGTAACTGGATTTTTTTTAAAATTTCGAAGGATAGCTGAATTAAGGGTGTTTTTGTTATTAACCCTAGTTAATATATAGACTGAACTCAATTTTGTGTGTCAGGTTGATCCATTTTTGTGTCTGGTTGAAGATTCGAAGTTGCAGCTTAATGAAAACGAATCGGGGCATCAAATCGGTTATGGATCTGAAGAAGATGACAGCTCAGCTCAGAGATGTCTTTCGGACATAAAAATTAACGAGGACCATACTAGAGAGTCCCTTGTTTCTGTTATTATTAAAAATTTGGATAACTTATCAGAAGTAAGTTCTGAATTTCGTTGTTTTATTTCAAGTTTTAAAAAAAAAAAATTAAATCATCTCTATAGTAATTGTGTCTCGATGATATTTGGTACAGTCTGAAGAGTCTACCACAAGGGAGCAGTTGCTCAATGACTTTTTGCCCGATGAGTTGTGTTCTATTAAAAGCCCGTTGTACAATAATGGCCCGGAGCAAAGATGTAATACGGAGTCTCACAACAATAAATCTCTAGAAAAGGTAGAGTAAATAATTACAAAAATATTACAAGTACCTCTTCGATATTTGTTTCTATTTTACAAATTACACTGGATTGTTTATATATGTATATATAAAAATTAGGTTAAATCTTAGTGGTATATTTTGTAATTATCCTAAAGGTAAATAAATTTGAGTCAATTTTACATTGTTTTGAGATGTAATCTTGTAATTTTGTGCAGGCTGCCTCGTTGTTTGTAATAGACGACGATTCACTTGGAAGTAGCAAACATATTTCGCAATTGAGCATTGAAAACTTCAATCTCCTGAGTGTCGATCAACTTCTACAATCGGTAAGGTTTCCAAACCTCAAGGGTGGTTCTGTAATTATACCTAAAATATATTAAAGTTCTTTTGTACATTTTTTTCCCTTCTTTTTCTTTTTCTTCTTTTTTACTTTTTCCTTTTTTTTCTTTTCTACGATTATTCCAGCGAAATAATACGGTGGCATGCTTAGTACCGCTTTAAATTGCTTTGTTTAATTAATTATTATGTATATATTTTTTGCACACAGGTTTTGGATACGGCACAACACGTAGGCAGAATGTCGGTTAGCACGGCCCCTGATGTGTCTTACAAGGAGACGGCCAATCATTGCGAGACACTTTTAATGGGAAAGCAACAGAAAATGTCTAACCTGATAAACACTCAGCAGCAAAGACAGCAACTGCATTTGTTGACCTTACCTTCACACAAGTCTGTCGAACAGAGCAAGACGGTCACGTTTAAAGATGATATTTTACATAAGGTACTTTCGTTCGACAGAGATTCTATGGCTCATACATATTTTCTGTTTAGGATTTAATTACAAAATACCTCTAAGATTTAGTTATCTTTCAAATTACCCAAAAAAAAAAAAAAAACTTGAAGTTTTGTATTTGCTTAACATGAAATACTCCTTAGTGGGGCCCTGAGGGCGAAATTTGTAAAATAGAAATAAATATCTAGTATATTTGTTATTTTAGAAGATAGTCGGGTTCTTGTGCGATTAGTCATAACCTCAATGGCATATTGCAAAATGCATAAATAACAAGAACTACCCCTTAGTTTAAAAAAAAAAAAAAAAAAAGACATAACATCACTTGTATTTTTCACTAATGTTGTGGGTTTTACTGAAAATGGCAGGGCGAAAATTCATTATTGGATCAAAATGGATTTGGGCTTCCAATGAGAGCAGTAAATGGGGCTCCAACACCATGTTCTGCTGAAGCCCAGCAGTATCCAAGTTCTTTGAGACTGCCAGCGTCGAGTCCGTACGACAATTTCTTGAAAGCTGCCGGATGCTAACGGACGGCTAAGATTCGATTGCCCGTCTGGCTATGACTTTCGTTGTATCACACCACACTCAATAAGCGACCGTCCATGGTGTAATCCGCATCGGTCGTTTGGCACTACGATAGTCACTTTGATGGCCCTCATTGCCTGATTTTTTTTATTTTTCTTCATATTCTTTAAATTATATTCTTTCATTCTTTCTTCTTTTTTCTTTTTCTATTTTTCTAATTTGTGTGAAAGTTATATAGTGGGGCGTTTTCGAGCTTTTCCTCCAAGAGAGGTGCGAGATTTTAGCAAGATGTGGTTTTTTTTGTAGAACTAGTTGGAGACTTTGAAAATCAGTCTCTGTCTGCACATATCAAATAACATAATATTAAAGTGGTTTTATTTTAGGCAATGCGTGTTTCTTTGACCTTTGTTATTTTAGACATCATTTATGTGTTATTCTAGACATCATTTTTTTGCTAAAATCATTTAGAAGCTTTTATAGGCTCCCGCATTTTATTAAGTATTATTATAAATAATTAGCAATATAAATAAATTGTTCTAAAATAAAATGATTTCAACATGCTGATATCACAACTTTACGATTTAAAAATTATCAAAGTGGAATTGAAATAAATATGTGGCCCGTTATTACTAAAAACCTTAAATATCCTTCTTATCATCAATAATCAATCATACATCCCAAAAGCAAATTTAAACAAAGCCTAAGGTTAATCCATCTAACGCTTTATCCCTCCAAAAAAAGTTGTAAAAGCTCGTCTTCGTTTATTTCTTTCTTTTTATGTAGAAAATGTAGAAAACTACATAAATCAACACAAAATCTCAGTCTCAATCGCAGCGCACATCACACAGCAGCTCCTGCCCGTGTTTCCCTCTTGGCTCTCGAGGAACGGCGCAACCACCAGCTCGCCTTTGTTCGACGAGTCAGGTTCGCTCCCGTTTTTTCTTCTCATTCCCGTTTCAGTGATTGATGTTGTGATCTTAGAGATTTCAGATTTTGATATGGATTTAAGATTTAGGGCTTTTGTGATTTCTAATTGATATTTTGATTAATGTTTAGGCTTTTGGAAATTGATATATGTTTCTAATTAGGGCCTTTTGGGATTGAGGAATTTTGATTGCAAGACTATAATTTTACGGTTTGAAGATTGAGATTGTTTTGAAATTAGCGATTTAGAAATCTTGATGAAATTGAGTAGGGAATTGTAATTGATTTCTTACAGAATGTTTTTTTTTTTTTCTTTTTCCTTTCTTTGTTTCAGTTATGGAGAAGAATTTTCCTTTCCGAAGGCGGAAAATTGCATAATTTTTGCATTTTTTGTTCTGGCGATGTTCATGATCACTACATATATATTAGATCTAGCAGAAGCTTCTCATGGTGGATTTGTCCATAGGCCTCCTACCCTACGCCTCGATTACGACAGTTTCAAAGCACACCCTTTCTGTGTCTTAGGCTCCACGCTGTTTGTCTTTGAGGCAACTCGAGATTTAGTTAACCCTAAACAAATTCCGTTTTTTTCCTTTGATTTATCATGACCAATTTCATCAAAATCATCTTCTAGACTGGACAAAAGTGACCTAACCCGACGTTATCTAATGAATTATCCCAAAAGGTATACTGCGGCGGTTCCAACACCTGATGGTAAAATGATTCTCGTCTTTTCGACACTGTTTAACCTTAATGGTGTAATTGGGTCAATGCTACATCAGAATCGTGTTGGGTAGTGGTCGACTTGATCATGATGTCGCCATGATGTTGGGTAGTTGATGTATCACAGTTTTTTTAACAGTGGTGAAAGCTTAAGCCAGTTTTACATATAATGCTTGACGAGCGATGAATAATTCTTGAATTCTAATTATAGTTTTTTCGATTTTCACTTTTCCGCTCTATGTTTTGTTTTGAAGTTTAACTGCTTAACTTTAGTTTCATGTTTCAATGAGCAAATTGTTGCTCAGTTATTCATTCAAATACCGAAAGTTAATTACAAGTGAGACTAAATTGTCGGTTTGGACAGATGACTCATTCACTTTCAATGGTCCATTCTTGCCCTTTCATTTCTTTCTTCCGACTTTCTTACCAGCTCCATGATTGGTAACGAGATGAATGAAATGAGTTCCCTGATTCTTAATCTGTGTTTCTTCCTGAACTAACATACTATGGAGTTCATTCACATTCCATTGTTCTTTCATAGTGTTATAGTTCATTTGGAAAGGACCATACCCAGAAGGCAGTGAATTCACAATAAACTGCACGAGGAAATTATCATCCACAGTCATTCTTAAAGACTTAAGTCTTGCTGCAATGTTTGTCATTTCAATAACGTGCTCATGCATGCTATGAGAACCATCAATCTTCATGGTAATTAAAGTAGTCATTAATGTCCCAGCAAGAGACTTATCAGAAGTTTGGGAGCGTTCTCTCACTGAGTCCATGAATTCCTTAGCATTTTCAGTTTGAGGGAGAGTGAACTTGATGTTGTTTGCTATACTCATTCGCATGAGCATAAGGCTTAGCCTGTTCGATCTTTCCCAAGGATTATGAATAGATATTTCAGTGTCGCTGCTAGTATCAGTAATAGCAGCAGGCTTTTCAATTTGAAGTGTTAAGTCAAGATTCAAAACACCAAGGTGAAATTGAATTTGCTCGCACCATTCGGAGTAGTTAAGCCCGTTAAACATAGGAACAGACGAAGCATGCAAAATAGAGAAGCATGAATAGGTACTGCAATTAGAAGAGTTGATTGGTGCATTAACGCTTCGAGATTACATAATGTATTACATCAAACATAATTGATGCTAAATGCTAAATTTTTAAATAATTGGTATTAAATATATTTTAATTAGATATGTTTGCCATCTTTGGATATGCTAGCACATCTTCAATTAACCACAATAATGTTACTGATCATAAATATAATTGAACTACCTTTGGGTGGATCCTTAAATACTCTATAATCAATGAACGTCAATATACCCAATATTATATCATAATGTCATTTCAATTATAGCATCACATAATTATGGGTAATTGAATTTCCATTTAATTTGACATTTATAATAAACTTTCTAATTTGGCCACTTTGGTGACTAACAAATTATTCATAATATATAAGTCAAATTAAACAATAAATATTACAAATTATATAACTTCATAGTTAAGCCACTTTAGTGGCTAACTAAATCATTTATTAAAACTTCAAATACACAATAATATTTGAAATTTAATTCAGTCATAATTAATTCATATAACAAAATTGTTGTTCTGCATTAATATATCAATAAATAAAAGATGATCACCTAATCGTTAATATATAAACATAATGAACTCATAAAACAAAACTTTATCCACACAAAATTAATACAGTAGGAAATAAAGTGAATTATTCATGTCAACCAGTGAGTATATATTCACCGCAATTTGAGCACCGATGGGCAAAAAATCCATGAACATGTAATTCAGCAGATATATATAACTGAATAGTAAATGATATCACATACGCAATATAAAAAATTGCAGTGAAAATATAATACTCAATTTTGCATACATAAATCGGAAAATCATGAGTTGATAAATCTGCTCTGATACCACATGTTAATTATTTTTCATAATTATTAATAAATGAGTCCCATGATCTTGAACTTCATGATTTTCACAATTTAAAATAAATAATAATGACTAACTGTGGTCATGTCCTCTGTTCTGCTCAACCAGTCTATAATTTGCATTAGTTTGATAGATAGTGAAAAACTGATCAACTTTTATCGGCAAAGAGAAGACCATATATATGCTTTTCTGCTAAAAGCAGTTATTTGCAAAACAGATGAACTACACGGTCTATCAACGTGTGCGGAATTGGGTGAAACTCTTTTAACTGACCAATAATATATTAATAAACTTATCTATTTAATTTATTAATTATATAAACCATTAATTAAATATTAAAACTAATTAATTAATATCTAATTTATTTATATATATACACATTGATCACACACATATATATAACATTCCTATCATCAATACTAGCAATAACATAGCAATAAAAAGTTTGACAGAAAATGATGCAAGTACGTAGTTCGTTACTGTCGTTATTATAAATATTTTTTGAACAAGTAATTGTCGTTATTAAGAAAATCAGTTTTTGACTAATAAAGATCGAAACAAACTTGTAACCTACATATATGTATGTATCAATTAAACCTATTAAATTTATTCTATAAAAGATAAATATTATATGATCAATATATATAAATATATTATATGACATTTAAAAATACATCAAAATCCATATCCTAGTAGTAGTGATCTTGTGAAAATGGACCTAGCACACGTGTATCGAAGAATAGATAAAAAAGTTTAACAGAAAATGAAGTAGCCGCAACTTCATTGCTAAGAGCATCAAAATTTGACTAATAAATGATACGAACGAACTTTGATATCATTTGTGTAGCTTTGTTGGCCACATTTGTAACCTTTTCCTCCAATTCTTTTTTTATATTTATAAGATCACAGTAATCTATAGTCTTTTGAATTGATTTTTTCTCCTTCTTATTTCTTTACATTTATAATTAACTATTCGTGTCGTTGTAATTCTTGAATTGATTTTTCCCCTCCGTGTTGTATGTTACCCAATTGTGATTTCCATCAAGGGATGTGGACTAGTGGCTAGTGATATAAAGCGTTTGGTGATGAACGAGGGGAAAGGATGTGCTAAGTGTTGTCATAAGTTTTTGGAAATATGATTTGATAGGCATCGTTTGAACCATTGTTTACTTATCGTTGGTAAAACAAATTCAACTGTTGAATGCAAGTTTTGTGTGTGATGTTTAATTTTCAAATTATTTGACCTTTTTGAACAAGATTGATGTCTCATTACGATGATTATTAGATGTTGTGGTCTTATTAATATGTGTGGTATTTTATGAAATTATGATTGTTGTAATATGATTATTATTTTATAATAATTCATTTAACTAAATTGATAACCATTGAACATTAGGTTAATGTCATGTTATAATATTTACTGATCGTGGTAATTTAATACTGATCATATGGTAATTCATGAAAATTTAATTGATCTAATATAGTATAATTACTTCTCGTAATAATTTTATTATTGGCCGTGATAATTTAATTATATGTTTCGCGAAATATTTTCATTTGGTGAAACATAACTTTTATCAAAAAAATTTTTAATGATATATTTTACCAATAAAAAAGGTAGTGGCTAAAAAAACAAAAAATATACATAATTAATGGGATAAAAAAAAAATGAGTGACCCAATGAATAGAAAAGTCTTACGACGGACTCCCCGACTTGATATATATACATATATGAGCTTTTCGAGCTTTGTTAGAATCTCCATTAGTCCTCTATAGATCATCAGAAGAATCAAATCCTTCTGAGGAGGGGAGCTAATAATTCGTCCCTGTATTATACTTTTTAATGATATGTTTTAGCAAATCTTTTTATAGGATGATATGTTTTACCAACAAAAGTTGTAAAAAATATAAAATTGTAGTTAATGGGTAAAAAAAAAAAAAGGAGTAGAGGTGACAAATTGGCCACGGGATGTTATCGGTAGACCACGTTGGCCTGTCGCTAACACGGCCCATTAACCTTATCAAGCCTAAAATCAAAACTGGAGAACAACACAACTAAAACCCGAAAAACCCGACCTTACATTTTAAGTACAATAAATAATTTTTTTTATAGTTATTTCAACTTTTTTAGAACAATGTAAGTTTAATTAATTTAACAAGCCCGAACAAGTCTCTCCACCCGACTGTGAAAACCATTAATCTCCCGACTAAATGGAGATTGAACCGAAGAAGAAAAAAAAAATCACAATAAGAGCATCTCCAATGCAATAGTGCTAATTGATCATATGTGTCAAATGACATTGACATTTAAAAAAAAAAAAAAGTTCTCAAATGATCAATGTTAATGTTATATATGTGATAATTTATTTTATTTATTTTTAGAAAAAATAAATAGAGAGAAATAACATGATTGGATGATATCTTTAACATTAATTGTAACATTGTCAAGAGTAATGTTTAGAATTTAACATTGCTCTTGACAATGTTAAGTATTTAATGTGCCACATAATTATTTTTATTTCATATTTCAATTTTTTTACTTTCAACATTGTTGCATTGAATATAATCTAAAATGAGCTACTTTGTAAATGTATATGTAAAATAATAAATTAATTACTACTTGTAACCGAATAAACTCTGTCCCAATCGGTGTAATAACATTCATTTTCCTTGTATTCTCCTAAAGAAACAAAAATGAAAAAAGAAATCAAATAAGTGTCAAGAAAAAATAAAGAACTAAAAATTTAAATAACACAATAAATCGAGTACCTCAAAATAAAGAAATAAAGAAGATTTTTTAATTTTATTTTTCTAATGGATCATTTTTACAATGACATTGAGATTGAAAAAAGTTGTTTTTTTTTAAAAATATTTTCTTTTCCTTATTGTGCCTTGGTGGGTTGACCGATACCAACATGATTTTAACTTTCCCTATTGTGAGAGGTCCATATTTTATAATTTTGTCTCGTACCTCAAGTTATAACCCCTAAATATGAGTGATCTAATGAATAAAAAATCACATATTATATTTATTGATCAATTGTCTTTTAAATAATATTAAATATTATTTAATTATTCAATATATACACCATATAAATTTATATTTTAACAAAGAATAAATAAAATACTTAAGAATATATTATGTTAATATTTATTTTAGCCATTTTTCACCATAAAATAATGCTCATCTATTTATCAAACATTCCGAATACATAGCTAATAGAATTAACTAGTTAAATCAAACCAATTACTATAATCACATATCAGTTATTCATTAATTATCAAAGAGAAATGAGATCATATGATCAAAATATACAAATAAAAATAAAAGGCAAATACTTGGGTAAGACCAATCTCATAATATGAGACCACTTTTTACTATGCTCATTTATCCAATCCGCCCGCTGTCCAATTCGCCCGTCCATCCACCCGTCCCTAACCCTAGATATAAAAAAGAATTAACATAAATAGGATGGATACCCTAATTAATATTAAAAAAATTAACAAGATCATTTGAATATATATATATATATATATATATATATATATATATATATATATATATATATATATATATATATATATATATATATGTTGTGTGTGTGTGTGTGTGTGTGTGTTGTGTGTGTGTGGTGTGTGTGTGTGTGTGTGTGTGTGTGTGTGTGTGTGTGTGTGTGT
>BMAC01000272.1:1254538-1273527 GCA_014905375.1 Phtheirospermum japonicum | reverse complement strand
AAAAAAAAGAAAATCTGCTGTCATTCCCAGCCGCCCCCCTCCCATCTTCACCGTTTCTCTCCCGCATCGTCACCGCCGGCCACCGTCGTCTGGGCGGCCTCTGTACTCTGGCGACCAAAAAAAAATAAAAATTATACCATTTGAATCGTCTTGACGCTCTCATTCTAAATCTGAAATCAGATTTACGATTTGATGTCCCGATCTTTGTAGATCTGAGGTCAAACTTTATGATTTGTTAACTTTGACCTCAGATCTACGATGATTTATCGGGCCAATTTCAGATCGAAATCACCGTTCAACTCCTCACGTTGCAATCCACGATTTTATCGATTTATATTTTCAAATCGGTAAGCACCGACGTAGGTAGGCTTTTTTTTTCTTTTCTCTTTTCTTCTTTTCTTTCGTCTCGATTTCTCTCTCTCTCTCTCAACAGTGTGTGTGTGTGTTATTTTATTTTTATTATGAGTCCAAAAATATCAAATTCGTCACTTTTTCTCAAAAATAAATTTATCACTTTTTTAATTAAAATATGCAAGATTGCACAATGCAATACAATGTAGTATTTGTTTAATTGGTTATCAACATGTTATTTATCAAACATTATTACGATTCAATACTTTTGATTTGAATTGATTTCTTAAAATAATGTATTCGTTACTATCTCAGTAATCATGCAAAATAATACAAGTGCGAAACCAGCATCGAGTGGAATGAACATTGTGGCATAAACTATAATTGATTCGTAAAAATATCAACTAATTGTCTATTAGTTGTTGGTGATATTGATCCACAAAGTGATAGCAAGAGAATTGCAGTAGAAAAGAGATCTGGTAATTTGAAACGTATCAACGAGTTGCATCCTTTGTATGTTGCTCTACACTATCCATTACTATTTCCATGTGGCGAAGACAACCACAGGGAAGACATATCTTTTTCTGAACGTAGAAAACCTAAAGGAAAGGGTAAACAATATGTGAGTCAGATGGACTTCTTTTCTCACCGATTGCATGAAAGAGGCACAGAGGTACTCACTATTCTATATAGTCGGCGACTCATACAAAAATTCATAATTGATGCGTATACAATTATTGAATATTCAAAATTATGGTACATTAGAACTCATCAAAAAAATTATGGAGTGAGATTTACTGTAGGATTGTTGATGTAGTGTTATGAGGTATCGTCAATGTCTTCACGAGACTGAGCGCGAGCTATGGTGCATTTGCTGGGTTTGGGCCTCTTATAAGAGGTCTTCCTCCTCTCATATATGATGTTTGTTATGATTTGGCTTGATGTGTTCCCGTAATTCGCAATTTCTGCAAGCATTTTTTTAGTAATCAGATTTGCTGAGTTAATGAAATTTTCTGCGCTTTCGAATATATTTTCTTGTCTGCTCTTGTAACACACATTTCTCTTGACCAACCGGGCTTGGATACTCATCTTTTGGTACCTTGGTTTGAGGTTCCAGGGCGAGTTCCCCTTTATTTGGCTATTTGTACGGACTCATGCCCGTTGCCAACAGTCAGGTTGGGTTAGGGATGATCATCCCTAACTTAATCAAGGCAAGATTTTTTATTGACCGTCAAGTCAGGCTTTTCGGGGCATTCGCCCTTGGCCAACCATGGCTAAAAACCTTACTAACAATCAGGTCAGGTTCTTTGGGGCATCCGCCATCAGCCAATCAGGGTTAGAAATTTTACTGACAATTAGGTCAGGTATTTCGGGCGTCCACCCTTAACCAATCAGGGATAGAAAATCTTTACTGACAATCATGTCAGGTTTTCTGGGCATCCGCCCTTGACCAATCAGGGCTAGAAAATATTTCACTAACAGTCATGTCAGGTTCTTTGGGGCATCCGCCCTTAGCCAATCAGGGCTAAAAACTTTACTGACAATCAGGTCAGGTTTTCTGGGCATCCGCCCTTAGCCAATCAGGGATAGAAAATTTTTACTGACAATCAGGTCAAGTTTTCTGGGCATCCGCCCTTAGCCAATCAGGGATAGAAAATATTTACTAAAAATCAGATTAGGTTGCAATAAAATATGGATAAATTCAAATCGCTATTTTATATAAATAAGTTCCATGCATTAATCTTACACATAATATTTTCGTAGATTTGCTACATTCCATGCTCAAGGTACTACGACTCCATTCATTTGTTCCAATTCATAAGCCCCTCCTACAAGAACTTTCGTGACCTTAAATGGTCCTTGCTAAGCAGCATCTAGCTTCCCCTTGGTCCTCCCTAAGTTAGCTCTGCACAAAACCAGGTCTCCTATCTGGAAATGACTCTTCAATATAGTTTTATTATTGGTCGCCTTGATTCTTCCCTGTTTTGCATGTAATTGTTGTGTTTTTCCTAGTATTTTTAGTTAGAGTTTAACATTTTTCTTAGTCGTTTTGAGTCATTTATTCTAGTTCTTATGTCATTTTCTTGTTTATTTGCTTTTAGGCTTAAAGTGTACAAAGTGTGAAGATGTTTGTGCTATTTTTGAGTTTTTAAGTTTGAATTCTTATTTTGTAGGTGGCTAAAAGGATTATATTCACTCGGCAGACGTTTTGGACCGAAAGCAAGAAATTAGAGCCGAAAGCATCTAGGATCGACTGAGAAGCTCCAAATCGACTGCCCGGTCGACTGGTGGTCGATCGACCGACAACGGATCGACTGAAAGAGCCCTGAATCGACTGCCGGGCAGTAGCCAACTTCGTAGAAGTAGTGCAGTCGATCGACACTCCAGCAGTCGATCAACTGCGATGCTGAGGGCTGTGACCATATAAGAATCGAAAGAGGTCTTTATTATGGGTTGTAATGTTAGATCTTTGGTAAGGTATGTAATATTTGGATATTGTGGCTAACACACGATCAAACGTGATCAATAACACACAAAATCCTAACTTATAAAACCTGAAGCTTATGATCGCTTCACCCTTCCCAAATCACCAAACTCTCAATCGAAACCCCTTTCTTCTTACACACTCTTTTCCGACTTTTATTTCACAACACTTAGAAGCTTTATGAATTTGTTTCTTTTTATTAAACTTAGCCTTTAAGTTAGGTTTTTTACATGAACGCACGCTTTTATCATTTTTCGTGATTTGTGTTGGAGTATTATTATTTTTATTTATTTTATTTTTTGTATAAGCTTCTCAAAACCCGAAACCCACAATAGATTTCCCTCACATTTCTTGAATGGCCAAGTCTCAGTATTATGAATAAAGAAGAAGTTAGTTCGCCAATCGTGAACTTTTGAAGAAGGATTTACTAAGAAGCGTTTCTCTTGGCGAGAAGAGAGATAAAAGGAGCCTTTTGGGTATTTTACTCGAAAACGGAAAAAGAAAAATCCTAGATCAGGCTGTACATTGTAGTATTCACATAAAATTACATATCCCGATAGAAATCTTATTGAGTTGGGCATCAGTTGAAGAAGGGGCACTTTGTATTTATTTGCCATGGTTATAGAAACCAGTGTGGAGGAAATCTAAAACCTACTTTAAGAAGCTCTTCAAAAAGTGTAATATGATTTAAGGGAGGTCGCTCCGGGACAGATTGAATGATGTTGGGATAAGTTGGTTTGGAAGTTTTGGGATGGTTGAGACTTTTCTTGAATTCCTCGAGATTATCTTTATTTGGGAGTAGCCATTGATCCTGCGCAATATCCTAGTAGCTTGCGGAGGTACAAGCAGATTAACGTGAGCCGATGGAGATGCTATAGTTACTGGGTTAGAAAGAAAATGTTCAATTTCAGAAGTTTAAGGTATTTTAGGTTTTGTTATGGGGATTCCTTCAGGTATGCTTTCAGTCTCAGGGGGGTCCTCGGCTATGTTTTTGATTAGAGCTCTAGTCTCGATTAAAGCTCTGGTTTGAGCCTTAAGTTCAGAAGAAGGGATATATCCCTTTGGTTCATCGACTGGGGTAGGTGGATCCTTTGGGGATCTTCCTTTCCTATTAGGTCATTTTAGGGGGATTTCGATCGATTCATTATCTAATGGTAGGTCTGGGTTTGAGATGTTGGGATTCTGGGGAATGGAAGAAGAAGTTGTGTTCATCATTAATTAGCAGGACAGAAGCAAAATAAAATTTTCACTCAGAAATGCAACAATCGACAGTGAAATTAGAGTAATTGTTATCGAAATAAGGGATTAGGGGGACTTACCCATGGTGTTGATCGGTGAATTTGGCGCAGTTTGGTGATGCCTAACAATTTTTTTTTCAGAAATCCGGAGCTTTCCAGGATAAAAATAGAGTATTTCTTATATTGTTTTTGTGAAAAGTGACGACAAATGAAGATGGAAGGGTATTTTTTGTCCTGGGCGGCGTGGAAAGTTGAAAGGACGGAAGGGTTTCTCGATGAGCGGGAAAATTGATAGGGTTATTGTGAGCCTTTCGTTTTTGGGCCTACTGAGTTAATTTAATTACGAGGTAATGGGCTACAGACGCGTGTCCGACATAGTACAGAGATGCATTTAATGATCTTAATTGGGACATGATGGATGAAGGAGTTGTGTTTTTCAAAAAGGCATGATTGTTTGACTTCTGAGGTTAACTGATGATTACATTCTACTTGGTTTCCTACTTCAACCAACTAGAATGTGGGGGCTGATACGACATCAAATATTCATGTCGGCAACATGCAGGTATTTATAATGGTTTCTGGTAAACGCGACCTCATTCCTTAAAAGTTGCAGTCTTTCTAGGGGTTGGGCGAGCTGTTTTAGAAGGCAGCGACCTAACGTATAGGAGTGGCGAGCTCTTATGCGAGGTAGCGAGCTCTTATAATCTAAGTGTTATTATATCATCTCGGCATTGAGTGGTAGCTCGATGTTGAGGGTTGGGCTCGTGATTTCTGGGCCTTCTCAGGCTAATGCAAGTTATCTTATGAGATCCCGGCGGACTGTTTCTATGAACATGCCCAGAGGCCTATAGATATAAATAGGCCCAGCGGCCTATGGGTATTATGGTAATTCAATGATAATATTGTTATTTATGGGAACTTAGCATAAAGGAGGAATTATAATTCTAAGTCAGTTGCTATTTTTGGTATTGCAGTTATATAGGAAAGGGGAACCCTTTCTTATTATAAATGGAGGACTCGGGCCTCACTTTTCTCTCTAAGTTGATTTTCCCATCCTGCGTTTTGAGATCTATCTCACTTAAAAAAGGCTCTTGCCTATTTCTTAAGCTCTAATATAACTCAGGCATCGGAGGGCCTCCGCCAGGGCCATCCTCCACCTAGGCTGGGTTTTATTTTACAGGATCTAACAGGTCGCCAGGAGTTCTTTGGAGATCAATCAAGTCGCTATGTTGCTATTTGGAGCTATTCAGGTCGGTGACTACGTATTCGAGGTCCATACCCCATATTCTTGAGGCAACAATCTTTTTGGTCGCATCAGTTTGTATGTATGACTTGTTGACCTTCAGCAATTTCTGTCAGCATATGCTAACGACTTTTGCCCATCAGCATATTCAGTCAACATTTGCCAATTTTTTTGTAGTGTTTGGTTCAAACCAAACCAATTCGAAAATATTGGTTTCTTGCCTTACTAGCACAATATCCGTGTGTAACACGCGAGTATTTAATATATATATATATATATATATATATATATAGGGGTGGGTTCAAATAGAACCATGTCATTATATGCGAACCTGCGAACTAATGCTTTTATTATAAACCAACAGTGCTTTTATTATAGAATCACAGTGTTTTATTATTATTTATAGTTATATACATCAGTAGTACTTTTATTATACAATCATAATGCTTTCAAATAAATAAGGAAATATACAAAAAATCTGATCCATCCATTTAATTAGATCTAAGACCCATAATTGACCCTAGGTTCACATATATGAACATGGTTCTCATTTGAACCTAATCCTATATATATATATATATGTGTGTGTGCGTGTGTGTGTGTAGTTTGAAATCTTGTAGATATTATATAGTGTAGATATTTGATTTTTCAAGTATAAATCACAATATGATCTCAACTCTTTCACTACCATTAACTTTCAATTGTCGATTTCAATCTATTTTTTAACGAAATCAGAATTTTTATCATTAAGTTTCACTGCATACTTTAGAAAAATGTATAGATTGGACAAAGCAAATTATTTCGAGGAAAAAAAAAAACAACACTCAAATATAGTCGTGAGGAGAAATAAGAATATTTAATACTAGACATTCTCAATATAAAATTGCATTAATAAAAAATTCTATCAAGAGATTGATTAAGTATATTTTGAGTTCAAAGTTTCAGATAAACTAATGTTCATCCAATATATGAATTATCATCACAAACCTTCAAGAGAAAATTTATTTAGCTGTGTTATGCCTGTCCAGAATTATCTGAATATCCGAATTTAAAATCCGGATATCCGAATTTAAAATTCGGATAATTTATTATTTGTGAGCGCTAAAACTATGAAAACTAAATATATTCTTTTACTTAGAATGAAATTTATTTAACATGAACATTTTATTATATTAAACCTCCTCATGAAGATCTTAGAAGTTCTTTTTTGTTATCAATTATTTACATATATTCATCGGGAGTGTTGTATTCAAATAGATCTCTTAAATTCGTTGTAGTCATGTTTTTATATTGAAATATTGGAATATGGATTAGTTGAAATTTTTTGAATATTTTTATTTATTTGGGTGTTTAATTAGGAATATTTGTGTTAATTTTATTTTTATTTTGGGAACAGAAGATGGGGAGAAGATGGGGATGTGAGTGTTTTAATAAAATAAATCTTTAATAAGAGAGGATGAAAATTTATAGATTTATTTATTATTTATTTTCAATCAGGGGTGGGATGGTATTTATTTAGAATGAATATTTTTTTTTCTATTACGGCTCTTAATTGATGGTTAAATAATTCTTTTCTAGAAACTTCACTATTGAAATATAAACATTAAATTATTTTTTCTAAAATCTTCACTATTGTCCATCGAATTTTTGAAAAAAAATTATAGAAGTTTTTAATCAAATTTTATAAAATTTTTCACATGGATTTAAATTATTAATTTTATCCAATACCTCCAAAGTGTTTTTTCTGAATAGATTTATTTATTGTTTTTGGTGGTGGATTTAAATTATTGGTTTCATCCAATACCTTTGGAGTGTTTTTTCTGAATAAAGTTATTTATTATTTGGTTGTTTAATCAGGGTATGATAATTTAGTTTTACGGGAATTAGTTTGGTTATAATTTTATTATTTCTTTAACCAAAGTGTTACTCTTAATTAAGTAATATAGAGTGGATTGGTTTGATTATAATTTCACTATTTCGTAAGCCAAAGTGTTGGTATGATCTAGCATATACTTCTTAAACCAACCCATTAACACCCCAAAATACAATAACATTGCTAAATACAATGACATTTAGCAAGTAAAAAAAGGTCAAGAATCACATATTACATCAATTAAGTTACATTGATGCTTTTGTTGCTCTTAGCTCGCATTAAACATATATTATAACTAAATTCTGCAAGTTTGACCTTCAGCATTGAATAAGACTAGATCAAAGTCATGCAGAAAAAAAAGAGTTTGTTCAAATAACAAAAAAGCAATAAAGTAATAACATGATAGAATAACTGAATAAGTATGACTAATATAAATATTTTATTACGAGTTTCCCTAAATAAACAAAACATCACGAGGAAAAAGGATTTTATTATATTATTATTTTTTAATCTATTTTGAAAAGCTCTAAACAGAAAGGCATGTCGATGGAAGTGGTGTTGGCCAAGCTGGATGCATCATAGAAAAGGACATAAGCCGGTCCGTAGTTCGCAGTGAACCGGTATTTAATTTTAAGGGCTCTTGAAGCTCGTTGATCATTTCATATGTATCCTCCTCCATCGTCAAATTATATTGAAACACACTTTTCCCCCACACCATAAAAACCATATCACCATTGGTTGGATGAATAAAAGTGGCAGCAAACCCCTCTTTATTCGGCCTTTTTGAGTACTTTTTACCGTGTACCAAAACCCAAGAAGAAGAGTTATTCAATAATCTCCAAACCTTCAAATCAACAATCTTTGATTTTGTAAGCACAACTTGTATTAACCTTAGCTCTCTACCTACAGTTCCGATTTGTTCTCTGACACACCCACGAAAATCTTGCGACTGAAACCACCAGAAATCATCGGGGAAGTGAATGACACTACAACATTGATTCCTCAACAAATCAAATGAAATAACCCTTTCGGCTCTTCTTTCATGTTCCGGCCAATATAGAATCCCATTGCACATAAAAACATCGACCGAACCATTATAAAGTAGTCTCTTGGGCCGAGGATAGATAAAGCGTATCCTTTTCCACTTTCCCAACTTTGAGCAATATATTGTCACAATCTGTGAGATACTACAGCCTTCAAACGGATCAGGAGGAAAAGGAGAAACGAAAAGTAACACCTTGAAATGACATTCGGATTCACGCATACGTGCCAATGCATAACCGCATATTTCAAATTTATGTACAGTCCTACAAAGCCACCTGCAGTCAGGGAGCTGATAAAATTGTTTAGTAACGGGATTGCAAACGTAGAAAACAGTCGAGAAACGGTGACCAGGAGTCAGAAGCAAAAGGTCGCCGCACGACGCTCTTACGACCATTGGGGAAGGCAAGAAGTCCAAATAACACTTGGAGGGGTTTGACTTCCCATGGAGAAACGGTGACTCCTCATTAAACAACATGCAGATGGGTTGAAAATTTAGGGCACTGCCCCAGTCACGGTTTCTCTCACATCTACGAAATATGATGGTGCAGGGCGGGGGGTAGCGATCCTGGTGTTGTTGGTGCTGGGATATGAATCTTGGGACAAACCGAGGTGAGATATCAAAGAATGCCAACGGTGAGAGACGGAGCTACAGAGAATGGCCGATCGACAATTGGGGATACGGATAAATATCTCGAATAATATGTCATCATTGGCTATTTTTTTGAGAAAATTTGATATAAACCCTGCTGCTCCTATATCATCATCCCCAACCTTAGCTTCCATCCGCTAGCAATTATGAGAAAATACACAACATTATTAGATGATAGATGATGTGAACAAAACATCCAAATAATAATAATAATAATAATAATAATAATAATAATAATAATAATAATAATAATAATAATAATAATAATAATAATAATTTGATTAAAAGAAAAAAAAGAAGAAGAAACTATTGTGATGAGTGATTTCAGTCTTATTTAGAAAGAATGGAGCTTTTGTATCTGAATTCTCGCAATATAAAACAACAAATAGAAAGAATTCAGCTTTGTATCGGTATTCCCCCAAAACAAACAAACAAATAAACACACGCACAAGCTTTTAGCAGTATTTCAGCAAAATAAAATCGGGGCCTTTGTGATGCAACAAGAATTTGAAATTCAAAATCGTTTCAAAATTAAACCTTTTTTAAAATCATACAAATTGTCCGAATTATTTCAAATGAAAACAAAGAACAAGTTGAAAAGGGGTAGTCGAACCTGAATTTTGGAGCACTTCTGGAGAATCATTGTTGGAAAATCAAACTGAAATAAATAAAGGGTAGGGTTGATTTCTGAGATAGTCAGGTCAGCGTCTTCGATTTCAGAATGAAGGGATAGATCTGTTAGGAACCCGGTTTGCACGATGGGTATCTATACCTTCTTATATAAAGATGACCTGCGGTTTCCTTGGCTTGACATGTGTCCAATTTTTATTGGAGGCAATTTTATTATTTTTCCATCTTACCAAATCGTTTCCGTAGCCTTTGTTATTGGACACGTGTTAATTTTATACCAATCAGATAACATTTCCATATCCTTTCTTTTTACATAACCTTCCCTTTCCCTATTCCCTAATCTGATAACATATCCTGTAAAATTTCGACTGCAAGATTACACACCCAAATCATTCATTTCTCAGATAAAATCAGGTGAGCTCAAATATCGGCCTTTGTTACTGCAAATTTGTACTAATGTTTTGTCCCAAATCATTCCTTCAGCAGAAAAGAAATGTAGATTTGCGGCGGTGCAAATCGAACAGTTCGCCTGCTTCTTTGTCTCAGTTTATTTTCGAATTTATTTCCTTTTTTATTTCTCTGATTAAATTATATTTTTGATTTGTTCTAGGTTGGTGGAATCATTAATCGTTCCGGGTAATTTTGGTTCTTCTTCTTCCTTTATTTTATTTTATTTTTTTATTTTTTGTGTGTGTTTGACTGTATTGTGCTTCTTCTTCCTTTAAACATTTTGTCTACTTATGTTTATTTATTACATTTTTTGGGGCCGTTTACGGGGTTGCAATGCATTTTTAAATTCTTTATTTTCTTTGAGGGGGTGGGTGGGTGTTATTCAGGGAGAAATTAGTCGGCCCATCATTTCTACAAATATGTTCTCTCTTTTCTTTATCACTTTCTGTACTTTTTTTTTTCAAAACTTTTCATTTATTAAATTGAATTTTTGTTTAGCTTGGTGGATTGACTGATTTGTAACAGGTAATCTTCATTGTCTTTTTTTTATTCCTTTTTTATTGGTTAATATCTCTTGCTGATTGAATTAAATTGCAATTTTTTGTTTATTTTTTATTTTTGGCTTGAATTTTTTTTATCTCCTTTTTTCCTTTCCAAAGTGGGTGGATTCTCATTCATCCCCTTTTTGGTAATTAAATTGGCATTGATTTTATATGGCACGTTGGATAATGCACCTAATATGTTTATCCGTTTCATTGATTGAAGGTGAACGATATGAGCAAAATTTAAAGCAGGTGGAATTAGAGATAACAATTTTTATACTTTGCAAGAATTGGATGAGCAAGAGGTAGTCGGACCAATGAACATGGTCAGCTACAAAGTTAATATTGTGAGTTTTTTTTTATACATCACTGATCAACTCTCTTAATTGGATTTCACATTTGTCTTACTTCACTTTATCAGAATTAAAGAATATATTCATATTAATGACAATTATATAAGCCTTTTTTTGTGTGTTTTTATCAATCGGGTTTTAGATATATTTATTATTAAGCTTTAATTATTGTGTTCTTAAGATTGTGAAAAGAGCATTGTTTATGATTTATATTTATAAAATCTAATCCCACTTTCGATAAAAATAAATGTACTTAGTGTCTTTCTACGATCTTTTTTTTTTTGGTTTGATTGTCGCTTATTGGTTTGGTTTTATAATCCAAAAATATAATTGATACTCAATGAGTGTTATTGATCAAATCAACTAAGTATAATGGTTTGCATTTTGCAATTTTACAAATGTCAAATAACAAGCTAAAAAATAAAAGAAAGGAGATCAATGCAGTGTCCATGAATATGCTACCGATTTTTCTTTCCTTCTTTTTTATTTCTTTAATTCAGAATTATGTTCTCCAATCAATTCAAGTATGATTATTTTGGTTGACTCAAATAGATAGTTGCATGAGTTCGTGTTTCATCATTGGCATCTTCTTAGTGTGTTGTTTTCTTTTAGATTTTTTTATTTATAATCTTTAAACTCTCTTTGTCAACATTAGTGCATCGATTGAGTTGTTTCAAATAATTCTTCCCTACTTATTCATCCGTTCTGTTTTTAATTTCTAATTCATTTCAAGCTTACAAACAGTATCAAGGCTGAATTATTTTTTCATATTAGACTTTTGGATGTTATATATGCATGAGGAATTTGCTTTATTTACCATWATAACTAGACTGCAACATAGGCTTTTATAGTTTCGCTTCACGTGCAGGGGTGCATACGTATTGCACAACACTATTAGTTTTCACTTCCTTTTTTTTTTTTTTTTTGGTGTGTGTTGTGGTTTTTTTTTTAAGTTTTTAATTATGTAATATGTGTTGGTAGGGTATGTTGAAAGTAAGACTACATTTGTATATCAGTACTGATAATTGTTGGTTATACTGCCATATACACAAAAATGGATACTCCTAATATTAGTAGCATGATTTTTTATTTCAGCGTTAATTGAATGGTGTTCATCTGGGAAGTGTTCGGGTTTGCGGACAGGCATGGAGGCGACTATAATCCCAGCCTACCCTATGATGTCAATGGTCACCAGGTTCTATTAATCACATTCACTATTATCACCAATTATATTACATATTAATTAATTTTGTCGACATCCGCAGCGAAGCGCGGGTCATATACTAGTAAGTTTGAAAGGTGACAAATTTAAACCTGGAAAAAGGAAATAAGATGAGGCTGTTGTTAAAAATGGTCTAAACAATCCCTTTGACCCGCCCAAGAAATCATCGATAAACCCAGCTCTAGCCTCCATATATTATCTTAATGGAAAGCTCTATCATCATCTTCCTCAACTGAAAAATGGAAGCTCTGCTGCTGCTATCATCTTCGCCTCTCAACTTGAAGAAGCTTTTTCCCACTAATTAATTCAAACAACTGGAAACCGAACCGGTCTTTTTGTCTCAAAGGTATCTCTTTTCTCTCATATACAACAATACGTCAATGGCCTTCTTTTCACCAACTTAATTTGTTAGGTTAAATTGTGGGGGTTTTGATTACGAGAACTATTTCTTTCTATGTGAGGTATAGGTTTATTAAAAGTGTTTTGTTTAGAGTTTTTCTTTGTTCCGCAGTAAATGATAATTATATTCATTTTAATTATGTAATTCAAGTCAATGTTTTCGCCGGTTTAATTCTGTTACAGTTTGATATCTGACTGGAATTATGCAGCCCACTTCATATGGTGTGGGTTAGAGTAATAACATGAGGCAATGCTTCATCGAGCCGAGCTGCTCCATTATTTATTTATCTATTTATTTTAGGGCAGGCACAGGCCAGAGTTATCTATTTAATTCGAGAATAATCCATTAGGTAAAGCATGCTATTACATCTTATTATGACCCAAATGATCATATTCTTTTGCAAGATATTATCAACCTATTAACCGCTATTCTTATTCCTTTGATGTATGTTAACTTCAACTTCCATCAATTTATGTTCTACTTAACAAAGATTTAAATATTGGCTCTTTTTTTGTTGTATAAATGTCAACTCTATGTTACTTTTTATAATTAACCATAATTATACTCGATGTTCAATATAATTCACAATATTATGTTAATATCATAAATCAAAATTTTTGCTAAAATTAGTTGATGTGTTATTATTTTTTTTAATACTCCTCTGAACAATTCTTATAATTTTGAAGTATAAAAAGATTTATATACAGCGAAACTGCATTCATCATGTAGTTCGCAGTGACATTTTAAACTTACAAAACTGCCCCTAAAGTTTGATTAGTCTGAAAATTAAGGGGCTAAAGGTTATATTTCTAAAAATACGAAGGATTTTTTTTGTTAATGTTATTTTGCATATGGAGGGATAAATGTAAGACAATATAAAATCTCGGGTATTTTTTATAATTTCAAAAGTTGTTTTATTTGTTTTGTTGTTAGTGTGTATTAATTGTAATTAGGTCAAATTTTAAGGGTAATTTTGTAATTAATCCTAAAGACTAACTGGAACTAGAATTGCAAGCCTGTAAATGAAAATGACTTTTCATTAATAAAAAACCCTGGGGGAGTTTTGCAACTGGTTCCAACTTCAAAAATTTTTCTCCTTGATAATTAATAAAAGTAAACTTATAAGCCATAAGCTTTAGTCTGTATTTTTATACAACCAAAGGACTTGTCCATTAAATAATGGACTCAAACATTCATTAATATTATTCTTAAAAGTCTCATTTTCATAACATGGTCTGAAATCTGAATCCTCCTAATCAAAACTTGCCAAATTTTAATTTTCATAATTAACGTGATACCGACTAAAGATTTTAGCATGCAGACTAAATCTTATAGCTTATAGTATACGGACTAAAATTTATAGCTTATAAGTTTATCTTTATTAATTACCAAGAAAAAAAAAAACTTGGAGGTTAAGACCAGTTGCCCCCCCGTAGGTTTTTAATTATTTAATGTCCCTATATGTTTGTCATTGCTTTCGTCTTCGAAATTATAAAAAAAATACAACTTTTGAAATTATAAAAAAATATTCGTGAATTTATTTCGTCTTAAATTTATCCCTTCATATTGCAAAAAAAAAAAGAAAAAGAAAAAACAACTTCATATTTTTAGAAATATATCATTTAACACCTTAAATTTTCACTTATCAAACTTCAGGGGCAGTTTTGTAAGTTTAAAATCTGGCTTTATTTTTTTATAATTATGTAAACTCAAGGGTACTTATATGAAATAAAACTACATTCATCATGTAGTTCTTAGGTTTTATGGATTGAATTTCGAAAACAAAAACAATGACAAACATATAGGGAAATTTCGTAAATTATAAATATCCTGGGGGAGTTTTGCAATGGTCCTAACCTCAAAGTGTTTTTTTTTTTTTTTTTTGGTAATTAATAAAAGTAAACTTATAAGCTATAAGCTTTAGTTTGTACTTATAAGCTTTAGTCTATAAGCTATAAGCTGACACTTTGAATTGATTACAAAACAAAATAAATTGTATATCAACTTAAAAGCATATATTTTTCTATAGTGGTTGAACAAAAAAAAAAAAAAAAAGCAACCGAATATATGTACTGTTGAGAAATTTATTCTTGGCAATAATTCCTATTTTTGTTATTTGCCTTTCTTGGGCACAAAATAAATTAGGGAACTAGATTTAGGACAATTTTATGTTTCCTAGTTTATGCACAAGACTTTAATTATTCCTAGATTGTGTTTAGGATTTGTTTTTAGGATTTTACCAAGTTTAGGATTCTTAGTTGTCTATTTAAGACACAAGTAATCCTACACTTGATTCACGGTTTTTATTGAGATTTACGCACGGATTTCTTGGAGGAGAATCGACGCAAGAAAGACGCACAAGAAAGGAAGAAGAACACGGTGAAGAAAACTACTTGGAGGCAACGTTCGTGAGTAACAAGATCTTGGAAGTTGCGTGACCAACCGAAGAGATCTTGCCATTCCGGCAACAAGTATTTAGTATCAAGTTTCTTGATATTTAGTTTTCGTATATTACTTTATAATTGTGTATTGAACGTGAATTGAAAGTAATATAGTTTACGGGTTTGTACACCCAAGTTCACAAGTATTTACTTGTGAACTGAATTTGTTTAAACGTGTTCTCCTTTTTAATTTCCGCTGCATAACTTTGTGTTATTAAGTTGATGTTGTTAACCAGTGTTGTTAACATTGATTAACAACATCATAAATCTGATCCTTATTTTTAAAACCATAGACCTTCTGATTAAACAATTGGCATCTAGAGCGGGTTACTTAATCTCTTAAGTATTGATCCTTATTTTTTAGGTGCTATGGATGCTCAAGGCAACCCGAGGCCTTTAATCCTTAATGGTGAGAATTATTCTCTCTGTAAACAGAGGATGAGGTGGCACTTGAAGAGCATGGATGAACGAGTTTGGAAGACCGTCCTTATTGGATGGGAAAAGCCACGTGTCACGGATGGCGAGGGCGATGCCATTCCCAAGAAAGAAGAAGATTGGACTGCTGACGAAGCAGCTGCGGCAAATTGGAACTCTAAATGCATCAACGCCTTGTGTGGCTATGTAGAAGCAAGTTACTATTGTATCATCAAGAACTGCGAGTCGGCAAAGGATGCATGGGACGCACTTCAAAGGGTGTGCGAAGGAACAACAAGCGTGAAGAAATCCAGACTGAGAATGCTCTTGTCCACATTCGAGGCTATGAGAATAACTGAGAAAGAATCTATCATGGATTACTCAGTGAGATTGGCTGAAATAACAGAGGAGTGCAAAGATTTGGGTGAACCCATAACAAATTCCCGTCTTGTAGGAAAATTGCTAAGATCCATTACAAAGAAATATAGCATGAAGGTGGTGCAATAGAAGAATCCAAGGATGTTGATAACATCGATTTCAACACCTTAGTTGGAAGTCTCAAGCAATACGAGATGGAACATGTCACTTCTAGCTCGAAAGAGAATGTTGCTTATTTTTCTGATTTAATTAAATTAGGGGATGAAGATGACGACGGATTCGATTTTAATGGAATTATTAAAAGGATGGAGTCGACTACTCTCGAAGAAGATGAACTGGCCCTTGTTACTCAACGCTTCAACAAATTCTTGAAGAAGAAGAACAACTCTGGAAGCTCAAGTACAAGGAACAGGACACAAATAACCACTCCAAAGTCTACTATACGAACTCTTCCACAATCTCAGTCCTCAAACTCAATTTCCAATGTGTCTAGCTCTTCAAAACAACTCAGCGAGATACAATGTCACGAATGCAAAGGTTGGGGACATTACAAGAATGAGTGTCACACCTTTCTTAGAAAGAAAAGTATGATCGCTACCGACTTTACTGAAGACGTTAATGATTCCGAGCCACTTGATCCAATCCCAGCATTATTCTCCCATGTTGTTTGGGACGACGATATCCATGTTGGTTTGCTTGCARATAACATCGTGTGCCTGAATGCTGAGACCACTGACTATTATGAGGAATATGAGCAGCTGAGTGAAGATCACAAAAAATTGTATGTCAGTTGGAGTAAACAGGTTCTCAAAGTGAAAGATCTCGCAAAAGAAGTAGAAAAACTAACCAAGGAAAGGGAGGATCAGCTCGAAATTATTGTCCGGTTGGAATCATCTCTCACCAAGAAGGATGCTGAGCTTGAGAAGATTAGAAACGAACTGACTACTGTTCGAGGTACAATCTCAAATCTAAACAAAGGTAAGGCTAAGCTTGATGAAATTTTGCAGGTTAGCTTCCCAGATTTCTCTAAACATGGATTAGGATACAAGCCAAGTCAACCCACGCAAGTGTCGAGTCAAGAACAAAATTCTTCCAAACGCCACAAGAAGAGAAGGAGACAATTCGTGTGCCATCATTGTGGAGAACTAGGCCACATTCATCCCTTTTGTTGGAAGATCATTGGGGGAAGAAGACACTCTCAGAGAACAAATATGCCTGTCAGGTCCAATGTTGGTAACCGCGCTACCAACATCAATACCAACATCAGATACAAACAAGTGTGGGTCAAGAAAAACAGCATCAAGTGCAACATGATCCATACCTCTTTAAAGTCTCTAGTCCCTGGAGCTTGGTATTTTGATAGTGGATGCTCGAAGCACATGACAGGCTCAGAAGAATTGCTCTCCAACATTGTCAGATTTAAAGGTGGAAAAGTGAAGTATGGAGGAGGCGCACACGGCCAGATTGTTGGCCAAGGGACTCTACATGTTCCTGGTGTTGTAACATTAGAAAATGTGCTGCTAGTAGAAGGACTTACAACAAATCTGATCAGCATAAGTCAATTGTGCGACGGAGGGTTCAGCGTTACATTCAACCGAGAAAAATGTGAAGTTTATGAAGAGAATGGATTGTGTATTCTCACTGGTAAAAGAACTTCAGATAATTGCTACCAAATTCACAGTGATGCTTTTTGCAGGCTGTCGCAAGTTAGTGATGCAGAACTTTGGCATCAAAAGCTTGGACATGTAAATTACAAGATGATGGAAAGGCTGACCAAAGAAGATGCTGTGACTGGACTGCCCAAACTCAACACCAAGATCATTCCGGTGTGCGAGGCGTGCCAAAAAGGAAAACAGGTAAGGGTGCCACATCCAGTCCAACAAAGTCTTACTACATCATCTTGCTTTGAACTGCTTCACATGGATCTCATGGGACCACTAGAGGTTGAGAGTCTTGGTGGTAAGAGGTATGTTTTTGTGATTGTTGATGATTTTTCTAGGTTTACTTGGGTAGAGTTTTTAAAAGAAAAATGTGAAACATGTGAGGTTTTCAAAAAACTTGCAAAGAAGCTRTGTGTGAGATTTAAAGTAAAAATTGGTAGAATTAGAACCGATCATGGAAAGGAATTTGAAAACGCATCATTCTAAAGTACTGCACTTCTGAGGGTATTAGTAATGAATTTTCATCTCCAATTACCCCTCAACAAAATGGCATAGCTGAACGTAAGAATAGAACTCTAGCAGAGATGACTAGAACTATGCTAATTTCTAATGGAATAGCTAAAAGATTTTGGGCTGAAGCAATGAACACCGCTTGTCATATCAAGAATAGGGCTTATTTTAGACCAGGTTCATGTGCAACTCCCTACGAATTGTTGATTGGAAAGAAACCAAATTTGAGCTATTTTCATGTATTTGGATGTGTTTGCTATGTGCTAAATGACAGAAATCATCTTGTCAAACTTGACTCAAAGAGTGATAAGTGCATCTTTATGGGCTATTCCCAAAATAGTCATGCATATAGGTTGTTTAACCTTCGAACTCGAAGTATGTTTGAGTCAGTAAATGACAAGTTTGATGATCTAACAAGTGGAGTCAAGCCTGTCGAGAATGATGATCTGATTTATGATCAAAACCCTCAGAACAGTATTACTCCTACTTCAGTTGATGGTGCAGGTATTGAAAATAAAGATGCAGCCGCTGAACTCAGAAACTTAAGTGATGTTGATAACCATGTTGATACTGGGATACCAACATCAGTACCAACATCGAGCCAAATTGCAGATTCTGACTCTGATTTAGAGGAAGAAGATCCAGCAGATCCCATTGATCTTCATCAGAGGGATATTCCATCCAGAATCCAGAAAAACCACCTCGTGGGCCAAATTATTGGTGATATGGACGAAAGGAGTACAAGACGTCGACAAATAAATTTCAAGAAAATGGTTAGGTATGTTTGTTTGTCTACTAATTGTTCTAAAATTCGTGAGTCTTTGTACCTTTCTAAAATAGAGCCCAAGCATTCGAGCAACAGGGGCAAAAGTCTCATCAAAATCAATACCTTCAATTTGCGTATACCCTTGTGCGACAAGTCGAGCTTTATTCCTCACAATGTTGCCTGCTTCATCAGTCTTGTTTTTGAATATCCACTTGGTCCCTGTCACATGAGCATTCTCTGGCCTTGGAACAAGATCCCACACATCATTCTTGGAGAATTGCTCCAGCTCCTCTTGCATGGCCCGAATCCAGAACTCATCTTTGAGTGCATCCTCCACGC
>BMAC01000272.1:1179393-1253204 GCA_014905375.1 Phtheirospermum japonicum | reverse complement strand
AATGTTGGTTGTGATGTTGTGACACTACTTATCAACATCAGTCACAACATCTGTATATTTTTGCATGCATTTTTCTTTTCTTTTCATACATTATCCTAATGCATTGAGTTTGATTGAAAGTGCAATAAGGTCCTCTGTTGCAATAAAAATAATGACAAAAAGGACCAACCTCTTCGAAATTAGGTGATTGTGGAACTTGCCCGCAGAAACTGGTTTTCTCCCAGGTCCAAAAACAAAAGGTGTTTAACAGCAATTGCTGAATATTAAAAGATTTAAATCCCTTCAAGGATGAAGAAAATCTGGACTCAAAATGCTCCATTCTTTAAAAATCACCTTCTTGAGAGATTTTGACGTATTCATTAACTTGGGTTAAGGGGTAAGTTTCCATTGACTTCACCAAAGGCAATGTTGGTTTCTAATGTTGTTAGTAATAAAAAGCAACATTGGATCAAAACGCTGAAGTCATTATGTGTTCTGTTTTAACCTTTTAGGTCATGATTTTTAGGCATCCCTTGGACATTCATACTTTGTGAAGATGCCGTCTTACTGTGCGTTGTGTTTCTTGTGTTTTTGTCTTGCTTGAAATCTCTTAATTTTGTTTTGAATTGAGCTAACCAAGTGTTTCAGTGGAGTTATAATCGGACGGCTGGACAGGTAATAACGAGGTGAATTTGGTGAGTGAAATATAACATTACACAAGATGGGAAAACTGTGCTGATGGTTCACAAAATTTAGCTTTGTATTTTTTGGCCTAGTTTGTAGAATTAAGTCATTCAATTTTGTTTTATAAAAAAGGAGGAATAATAAGTAAAGTAAGTAAGGCGGTTTATGTGGTCATAAACCTATTTTTAGGAAGAGTCGTGCTTTAAACAAAAACAAGGGAACTAAACTCGTGTTTTTATTCCTAAAATCAGCCGGTAAGATTTTTTAGGGAATTTTCCTTTTATTTTTACTCTTTCTCTTCCCTCTTTCAACGGTCATTTTTTGGGGGGGATTAAAAGGCTGGTTCTTACCGTTTGATCACAATTCTCAAACCCCTCTTCAATTACAACTCTCAGACTCCTTTCTCCTCTCCAATTCTATCGAATTTCTGCTCTTGTTTTTTTTGGTGCTGTGAAATTTTGCAGGATGTCTAGCTCTCCACCGCCGACAGTCCCTGAATTKCCAGAGGAGGTTCGCCGCTCCGGCGACCAGATACCGTTGCCATATCCAAAAATAGGCGGCCTGGATATCCGTGAAGAGATTGGTGGTGGTAGCTCTTCAAGCCCACCGCTATCAACATCGCCGCCTGTTTTGCATGCACCAGTTTCTCTCGCCGCCGTACCTGTTCCTTCGCCGGTTGATGCTACGCTGGTTATTCAGGTGTTCCCTGGGCAGTCCGAGAACGAGATTGATGTCGATAACCCCCCAAACTTAGCTTTTGTGGCAGAGACTTTTGGCCGCGTAGGGAATCCTACCCTAAAGCGGTCCAGGCGTCTGCGAAACATACCGCCCGGCGTCGTGCCGCCCGCGGTCCCGAAGAGCAAGGCCGGTCCGCGTCGCCACGTGCCGATTGAACATATGAATCTCTAGGAGGATGTCGTTGTTGAGTCTGATCCCGATGATCACGATTTTGAGCCTTCTGCTCCGATTGCCGGAGTTGAGCCGCCGTCTGTTTCTGCTCCCAGTTTGCCGGAGAAGAAGAGGTTTACTCGCCGGAAGCAGCTCGTACGAAAAGCAGACAGGAGACCCGGCCAGAAAAAGGATAGTGTTTCTCCAAGCCAGGCGAATGTCAAGATTTCTCCTAAGTCATCTGCTACTGAGTATTCTTCGCCTCCATACACTGTGCTAGACTTTATCACCGGCGAAGTTACTAGTTCCGCCAAGTCGCTTACTGCTGAGGTTCCCCCGCCGTCTCCGACTCCTGCTGCCTCGCCTGAGTGTGATACAGGCCTTTTTGATCATTCCCCTGACTCTACAATGGATGTTCCCTTGCAAGAGATCTTTGCTGCTTTCAAAAAGGACGGGAAGAAAAAGAAGACAGCTGTCAAGGATGATGTTGGTAGTCATGTTGGTAGTCCCTTACCAACATTGAGTCACTCTCAGTCTGTCTCGTCCGCCCGCGCTGCGTCTGTTCCTGTTCCATCGCATTCCCCCGCGCAGTCCTCCTCAGCTGCGTGTGAACATTCCCAATCCTCCGCTGGCACTGATATTCCTTCGCCAGAAATTGAGGACATGGAGCCCTTCTCCGAGAAGTTCTTAACTGCTGAAGCTGCTGAGCTGTTTGATGTTTATCAAACCCGACATATGATCGCTGAGAGGAAGGTGCCGTTTGACTTGTTTGAGCGCCACAACCTGATCGCCTACCTTCGTTTCCATGGTATGTATTCCACGGTCTCTACCGCCATTCCTTTTGTTAGGAATATCATTCTTGAGTTCTATGCCAATATGCTGCCTTCAATTGCCGATTTAAATTCCGTGAATTATGGGAAGGTTTTTCTGAGAGGTCAAGTGTTTGCCTTTACCCCTGACCTTATTGATGATTTGTTTGGCACAACTACGCACCGGGGTAATTTTTMTGTGGATGATATGGATGAGTTTGTGTCCTTTCTGTCGGGTGGGATGGTTCATTCGTGGTTTGAACAATTGCCGAGCACCAGGCTCCCGTCCCTGTACTCCATTATGCATAAGGTGGCTCTTTGCAATTGGGTCCCTTCCAGGAATACTACAGTTGTTACTCGGCCTCAGGCCCAGTTTTTGTTCAAGCTTGGGAAGGGTGTTAAGTTTAGCTTCGGCCACCATGTTTTTGATATCGTGACTAAGTTTGCCACATCTAGGTCGGCTGCCTCGTTGTGCTTTCCTTCTCTTATTTTCAGACTACTGAAGAGTCAGGGTCTGACGCTTCACCCAGATGATGTGCTCACGGGTGATGCAGATTGGTTCGCTTTTAGGGGCCAACACACTACTGGCGCGAGGGTGCTTGATTTGCCGTGGCAGGCTCCTGCTCCTGCCGATGTTGCTAGTGATGTTGAGAAGGATGATCCCAACATGGTTCGCATTTCTGCACAGCTCCTGCGTGCGCATGTTGCCTCCATAGATGTGCAGATTTCTAGGCTGCAGGCGCTTCATTGCTCGTTGTTGGAGGCCCTTTCCCTTTCTGGTCAAAAAGGGGGAGAGAGTGACGCGAACGTAGGGGGAGAGAGTGTTACTGGAGAAGATGAGGATGTTGCTGATGTTGCCGGAACTGAGACTGCTGCTGATACTGATGTTGTTGCCGCCGAAGCCTTGGTGAGCCTTGCTCAAGAGAGGAGGCGTAAACGAATACGGGTGCGCAACAAGGCTTTGAAGAAAATAATGAAACTAAGGGAGAAGAAGAAGAGGAAGAAGGATGGTGAAGGAACTTCGACATCTCCTCGACGGTCAAAGAGGATTCGAAGTCATTGAGTTCCTTTACTCTGTTTGTTTTGAGAAAACTGTTTTGTTTGAACAATATTGGTTTGTAATGTTGGTTTGCATGTTAACAACATTGGGAGTTTTCTATCTTAGGGGGAGTTAGTATTTTCATTTGTATTTGCGTCTTAGTGTTTTGTCTAGAAAGGCAAAAGGGGGAGATTGTTGAGGAATTTATTCTTGGCAATAATTCCTATTTTGATATTTGCCTTTCTTGGGCACAAAATAAATTAGGGAACTAGATTTAGGACAATTTTATGTTTCCTAGTTTATGCACAAGACTTTAATTATTCCTAGATTGTGTTTAGGATTTGTTTTTAGGGTTTTACCAAGTTTAGGATTCTTAGTTGTCTATTTAAGACACAAGTAATCCTACACTTGTTTTACGGTTTTGAGACTCTTTACGCATGGGATTTCTTGGAGGATAATCGACGCAAGAAAGACGCACAAGAAAGGAAGAAGAACACGGTGAAGAAAACTACTTGGAGGCAACGTTCGTGAGTAACAAGATCTTGGAAGTTGCGTGACCAACCGAAGAGATCTTGCCATTCCGGCAACAAGTATTTAGTATCAAGTTTCTTGATATTTAGTTTTCGTATATTACTTTATAATTGTGTATTGAACGTGAATTGAAAGTAATATAGTTTACGGGTTTGTACACCCAAGTTCACAAGTATTTACTTGTGAACTGAATTTGTTTAAACGTGTTCTCCTTTTTAATTTCCGCTGCATAACTTTGTGTTATTAAGTTGATGTTGTTAACCAGTGTTGTTAACATTGATTAACAACATCATAAATCTGATCCTTATTTTTAAAACCATAAACCTTCTGATTAAACATGTACAAATTTTGAAAAAGAAACAATCATCTTCTTACTAATTAACAACGGTAAATTCTCTTCACAAACATACAAAATACCTTACAAAATATAGTCCGAAACCCAAACCAACTTAAAACAAATATATTAATAATTACTAGTTGAAGATAACTTTTTTCTAAACTCCTCAGGTAAGTAGCCCCAGAATCTTTCTCACTCACATAGTTGTGCTCCAGTTTAAGAATTGCATGATTGTACAATAGAGAGGCGAGCCGTTTGCTATGAATATCGGCTTGAAAATCTAGTACAGGGATCTCTAATCCAGATAAGAAGTACTGCGCATAGACACCATGTGTATCTCTCAATCCTTGAAAAAGAAAACGGTAACAATTAAATATATAAAACAAATTATAAAAAATTTAAAAGGTAAGTGATTAACAAAAAATGAACTACCCAGGTCGACGGCTGGGAACCTCTCGACAAAGACAACATTAAGTGGATCGTTCAAATATTTTCCAGCATATGCTCCACCGCAATAATCAAAATCTTTCATACTTGTAAAACATTGTACCTTTTCGAAAACTCTAATGCCAATTGAGAACCTAATGCCAATTGTGGATATTATATTTAGCTATGTGAATGAAGCAAATTTTCATATTTTTTAGTATTTGATAAAAATCACTAACATTATATAATAAAAGTACTTTTAGAGTATATCGCTGATATATAATAAAAATATAAGTTCTCAATTTGTCAAAATAAGGTTCAGTTCTCATTAGAACTCAATATATATATATATATATATATATATATATATATAATATAGGATTATGTTCGAATGACAACCATGTTCCTATATATGAATTTAAGGTCCATTATGGTCCTTGGATCTAATTTATGGATGGATCAGATTTTTTGTGTATTTCTTTATTTAATTAAAAGTATCAGAATTGTATAATAAATACACTACTGGTGTATATAGCTGAAATATATAATAAAGTACTATGGTTGTATAATAAAAGCACTGCTGGTATATAATAAAAGTACTAGTTCGTAGGTTCGCATATAAGGATATGGTTCTCATTTGAACCCACCCCTATATATATTTAGGGTTGGGTTTCGGTGAGAATAGGTTCGTGGGTGAGAAATGAGAATGAATTCTAGCCATTATAACTAATTTAATCTAATGGTTCTAATCCAATTAAAAAAAAGCTTCCTTCATCCACTAAGGATAAATCCTAGGCTCGTAATGTACTCGATCTGCTGTGATTTCTCAAGGAAAAAAAAATCAATTCAAACCCGCTTGCAACTCCATGAAGAACACTAAATTTTGATAAGTTTCGATCGCATTTCGACAATTTGATTGTGATTGAAAGATTTGGTCTCCTGCTCAATTCATCAAAACAAGTTCATCTAATTTATCCGCATAATATTTCGATCGAGCAGCCGCAAAGAAACAAAACTCATCAGAACACGTATGTGTAAAACTTATATTATTCGATTTGGTCTCCTGCTCGATCTTTTCCTGGTTCTACGAATTTCAATTTTAGTTGCACCCCGATGGCTTCGATTTCGAACAAATCAGGTAATGTTTTATTTTAATTAGGGGAGTTCATCTAATTTCAGGATTTCATATGATTTATGGATTTTTGAGTTAATCAGGCAAAGTCTTGTGCGTGTTGTCATCTGATACAAGTCTGATGTAATTTGTGCACAAGTAAGTGTCAGTGTGTGCACTTTAATGTGTTCACTTGTGCATTATCGTATAGTAGCTATGGTGTTTGCACATGTTATTATTAAAAAGTAATATGCGTGTTGTCGTTAGATATCATTGTCGTCTGATGTGGTTTGTGCAGAAGTACGTGTCAGTATGTGCACATTAATGTGTTCATTTGTGCACGATCATACAGTAGCTACGGTGTTTGATTATGTTATAATTAAAAAGTCACGTGTGTGTTGCCGTCTGATGTCGTTGTCGTCTGATGCAATTCTGATGTGGTTTGTGCACAAGTAAGTCTCAGTATGTACACATTAATGTGTTCACTTGTGCACGATCGTACAGTAGCTATGGTGTATGCACATGTAATGATTAAAAAGTCATGTGCGTGTTGTTATCTGATGTAAGTGTGATGTGGTTTGTACACAAGTGTCAGTATGTGCACATTAATGTGTTTACTTGTTCGCGCCCCATTAGAGTATGCACAGTATATCCCACATGGTTTAACATTCCTATGCACACTTTGATGTCATTTCAGTTAATGTGCATTGATTCAGCTGAGACTTTCACAGGTGATGTTGAATGTTCTTCCCAAAATTGGCATTATCTACTGTGGTCTAAACAATGGTGTAAGAACAACTTATTCTGCACATTGTAATATGCAGGTCTTTTGAAAAGAATGTAAAAAAGGGATCAGTGTGCAGATTTCAAGATAGACCCTTAATATTATTTTCTTTTTTTTATTTTTCTTAATTATGTAAACTAGTTTATGGACAAGGAAGCATATTTTTGTGCAAAACCGTGTAATAAAATTTGCAAAGTAGTTCAATAAAAAACTACTTAGTAGCATTTCATGAATTCTTGTTAAGTTGTTGGTCTATTGAACTTTTGGTACTAAATATGAGATTGAGATATGGTTATTCCGTATTTCAAAATTAAAAATATTTGGCCTTTTTTCATCAAATTTGTTTTGAGTTTTTTGTTGATATACCATACACCATAGTTTTATTAAATTAAAATCTTGGGAATAATAAGACAACAAGAAAATGAATCGACAATCTGGTTCAATTTGGCAAACTTCATTATCCAATTGATAGTGCTGTGCTTTTGTACTTTTGAGATGGATCATGAGTTTCAGGTGAGTTATGTTTATGTGCAGATGTAAATGTCAACATGTGCACAATTATGCAATAAAATCTGCACAATAATACAATAAATTATGCACACAAAAGTAGAATAAAACAAACTGAAGTAGATTATTTTTCACTTTTTTTTATTTAATCACAAGTTGTAAACATATATCTTACTCAAATTAGAACTTGAGTTAGAATTCACAAGTGGACAAAATGATAATTTTAGAAAAAAAGATCTAAAAGATCTCTTTTATTTTTGTACAACTTTCTAATATCGTACCGCATCAACGGTGTATGGTGTGGGTCAGCCAAAATTCTACTTAATGGTCAGATCGTAATGTTGTTACAAAAATTTAAAATAAAACACTAAAATTAGTGCATATTACTCATCACAATGCATAATTAAATTATAAGTCATATCTTATACAATCTTTATTGCGCAAATTCATAGTCTATATTGTGCAAATTTGTAGTCTATATTGTGCGTGGTTGGTAATTATGTTGTGCACATATCTGGAACTAATGTAACATTATAATTTAAAATGGTATACTTCAAAGTTTTAAATGGTATAATGATCTAACGGAAAAATGAACTTGCTACAACAATTTGATTCATCCTTGCAATATGCATACAAAACATACACATGCTACCAAAAATTATTAACCAGTAAGTTTGTGCAACCAAGAGGACAACATATTTACTAATTGTAAACTCCAATACAAGATAATGTAACAACATTAACGTAATGATATTTTGAAAACAAAATCATTACAAAATCCAACAACTCCAAATTAATTCAAACTAGAACATTAGAATTGAGAAACGTTTCAAATTAAAAAAACTAAATCAATGGACTAATTCGTCGCATGCAAATCTTTTTTCAAACCAGCCTTCCGTTCAAGTTTCTTTGCCTTGTGGGAGATACTCCCTCGTCATTTGCACATTTACATTCTTCAAGATATTTATCTCTTTGCATACCAAGAAGTGACTATACTTCTCCTGGATATAATTTGACTCTTTTTTATCTACTACCTTAATCCCACACAATTGGCTTTCAATTCAGCCCCATATGCCTTATAGACTCCATGTGCCTTATAATGAAACACCCAAATCTACATTCTCAACCCATGTGCATGGCATCTCCAAAATGTGTAGTTCAAAATTTTCAACCACATTGGCGTAGTTCCACATTATGTACTTTTAAAAACTTTGAAAATCTGCAAAAAATTAAAACAGTTCGTATGAACAAAAAAGACAAGGAAAAATTGCATACATTGAAACTGCATATGATGCACATTAATAAGTAACAAATTGCACAATAATAAGACTATTGTGCACATTAATAAAACTTATTTTCCAAAGGATGACGCAATCAAGAAAAATATACAACATTGATACAAGGAAAAACTGCATGCACACAAACTATATATGATACACATTAACAAGTAATACATTACACAAGGATAAGAATTATTTTGCACATTACTAAGTAAAATATTGCACAATAATAAGAATTCTTGTGCACATTAATAAGAAATCCTATCTAGAGGGTGGCATAATCAAGAAAAGATATTACATATGTACAAGAATAAGAGTTCAAGCCAGATAACACAAGTTAGAGCTCAAGCAACTAAAAACTCAAAGGATTCAATACAAATCTTTTTAGTTCAAAAAAGTGAAGCATAAGATTTGACAATTTGATGACAAACATAAGAACACGACAAATCATTATCAACATCTTTGGTTATTGATAAAAAAACATCATCAACATTTAAGTAAATAATGTAACTAAAAAAAAAAAAGAGTTAACAATCAATCGCAAAGCCGTTAGTAGTTACTATTAGAACAAATAATTCTAAATCTGAAAAATCAAATTCACGAAAAAAATAAAAAATAAAAATAATAAGGGAAAACTTACTAGCATTCTTGTTGGACGAAATTTTATTTGTCGGTTGAGATTTATGTGGAGTTTATCCCATCGATTGACGTATATACTAGGGTTTCAGGATTTTGAAGACGGAGAGAAGATTCTAGATAATTTTCGCTTAAAAATGATTTAAGAAGAATTTTTCTTGGATAAATGGGCATATACTCTCGTATTTTTACTTCTATGTGTGATGAATGGTCTGAGAAACTTTGCTTCTGTGCAAGAAAATGGAGACAACAGAAAAGACGGGTGGCCAAAATTGCTGAAATACCACCGGATAATTGTGAAAAAAGGATTAAAATGATTGGTTAGGATTCATTTTCTTTTCTCACCTGCGAATCCATTCCCACATGATCACACACACACACACACACACACACACACACACATATATATATATATATATATATATATATATATAGAGAGAGAGAGAGAGAGAGAGAGAGAGAGAGAGAGGGAGAGAGAGAGAGAGAGAGAGGTGGGTTCATATGGGAACCAATCCCTGTGTGGGAACTATAAACCTAGTATATTTCATAGGATGTGATACTATTTATGAATTATGTATATGCTAATAAGATAATAGTAAAAATTAAGGGAATATAAAAATAACAATGTGAAAATATAAATAGCATTTGCCTTATTTAAATTAGTATCACATATAAAGTAATATAGCGGTTTCTAAAATCCCACATAGGAATTTAGTTTTCACATGATCCTAATCCTATCTATTTATATATATATATAGAGAGAGAAATAGATAGATACATAGATATATAAATAGATAAATAGATATGTATTCATGTATACGTGTGCGCGAGTGAGAGAGAGCGCGCGCTTTACTTCAAACATATTCTAATAATGTAAACGAAACCTTTTATGAGGCACCTGATAAAAACTACCATATCAAGATGAAACTTGTTGCACATGCACCCTCAAAGTTATAGAGAAAAATATTTTTTACCTCCTGAACTAAGGTCATTTTGACACTTTGCCTCCTAAACTTTCTTTTCGTGCAAATTACCTCCTAAACTGTACGAATTTTGCACTTAGCCTCCTGAACTCCCATTTTTGGTGGAAATTCTAGGCGGATCTCACTCGTGTGATATGCACGCTAAAATATAAGGGGTAAAATTGACGTTCCATCTCCTCCTCATTACTCCCGCTCAAAATAATGGCACGTGAGCACTACGTAGGTTCCAAATCCTACGTGTATACATATATTAATGTGAGCATTATCTTAACAGGTCACACGAGTGCTCAAGTGCCGTTGTTTTGAGCAGGAGCCATAAGTAAGAGATGAAAAGTCAGTTTTACCCCTTATATGTAAGCTTGCATGTCACATGAGTGAGATCCGACCAAAAGTTCCACCAAAAATGGGAGTTCAGGAGGTTAAGTGCAAAATTCGTACAGTTTAGGAGGTAATTTGCACGAAAAAAAAGTTTAGGAGGCAAAGTGTCAAACTGGCCATAGTTCAGGAGGTAAAAAAGATTTTTCTCCAAAGTTATAATATGTTGAGCTATTTCTTCACTAGTAAAATAAAATGTCAAAGAAATACCGTTAATTTCTCTTACGATAATTATGTAAGTAGCAAAGAGATAAAATATCTATATATATTTGTTTCATTTAAAACTTTATATTCTTGACAACAAGCATCAGTGATATTTCTTTCTCTCAAAATGAAAATCATTCCCTTAAACCCAAAAAGGAAAAAAAAAGAAGTAACAAAAAAGAGAATGATATAAATAAAAAAAGGCAAAACTTTGTGTTAGGTCAGATTGATGGGTCATGACCCGTTAGGCCATCTGAACCGATACTTTAATGTATTAGTTTTTGAACTATGATGTATTGATTTTGATTTTTTATTAATATTATGATGTATTGACTTTTTATTATAATGTATTAGTTTTTGTATTATAATGTAACGTTATGAAATTTTAGCCTAATGGATGATCCGTTAATTCGGACTGACAAGAGTTTTGCCCATAAAAAAAATCGCAACTCTTTATATAAGCTATCACAATATGAGTTCTATAAATCGATCGTGTCTATATCGGCTTAAACGTTTTCTCATCTCGGTCGCTTTATGTTTTATTATTTTAAAATATTATACAAAATATTACCATTCATTTAAAGTAGGCAAAGACTTGCATTAGGCCAGATTGACGGGTCATGACGCCATCTGACTCGATACTCTAATGTATTGGTTTTTGAACTATGATGTATTGGTTTTTGTACTTAAAAGTATTAGTTTTGCATAAATATCTGACCCATGTTATGATGTATTGGTTTTTTATTAGTATTATGTTGTATTGATTTTTTAATATGATGTATTGGTTTTTGTACTATAATGTAACGGTATGAAATTTTGCCCTAACGGATAATTCGTTAGTTCGGCTGTTAATTCGGCCTGACAAGAGTCTTCCCCTTTAAAGTAATATCTATGTGTACAATTATCCGCTAGGGTTGTAAATTTTATGAAATCATGTCTGGAAATCAAAACTCTAAAAATGCCAACTTTAAAAAGATAAAAAGAGGACTTATACAATTTTATCGCAAAAGGTGTTTCCCTTAATACCATCCCACTTGCTTTTGTTGGCTACGACATCAATACGTAATCGTGTGATGATAATAATCAAAAGATTATGTAAAGGAGATGGGAATATCAACTTGTGTTTTGCTTTATCATTCAGCTATATATTATCATAAGAAAAGGCTAGGCATTTTTAGCAAAGTTTTATTCTTTTTATATTTTTTGTTTCTTCCCAAGTTTTGCTAAAAGTGAATTTCTAAACATGTTTTATTCTCTGTCATGATGTAGACAACCATATATTCAGTCAGTGGCGTAGCTGAAGGACTTGTTCTTCTTTTAGCATTTAAAGAAATCTCACCATGCATTCCCTTCACACAATAACTCATCTTACTCTTTCAACTTCTCAAGTATACCAAGTAAAAACAAAAAAAGGAATGGGCAAAAAATGGCAGTTCTTGTCGGCTGCAACTATCCCAACGAATTCGTTATCCGACCCAAATGGAAGAGGATGCGGGTGATCTTATGGGACTCGATCAAGTGAATGAGTATTTGATGCGACCCATGTTGTCACAGAGTATGGAACATTACGATGATCCAAAGAACTCCTAGATTATCATTTATTTATTTACTTAAATGAATTTGTAGGTAGTTTTGTAGTTGTGAGTATCCTTACTTTGTGCTTTTTAATTTGATGTTACGATTTCTTTTCTAATGGGATTTTGGTTTCGAGCACTTTGCATATTCTTATGTACTCGAGTAGTCGGAGATCGAAGAACAATTTTATTGAGATCATCTCATTTATAAAATTTAATAATATGCACGTGCATTGCACGTGATTCACATGATGTATATATAATTCATAAAAATATTTTAACTATTCACACTAATAGATTGATAGATTATAAGTTACAAATTACATTAAAATATGAGAAAGGGGCTGACATCTATCGATAAAAAAAGAAAATGAATAAATTATTTCCCTCTCATTCTCAATTGCATTAATAAACATGATGATGATTAGCATTAGGAAATCCACAACATACATAATCTGGAAGAGAGAAAAAAAAATTATATTACATTCAGAATAAGAAAATCTTTCTTTTTCTACACTCAAGTTTCTTAAATCATTACAAGAAAATATGTTTATATTCTTTACTCTAAATAAAAATCTGACGTATTCTACCTCACTAAAACAAAGTAACCATCGGTCACGTGGCCTTACCTCCCACTAATATCCTCACCTGCTATTTGAAACTTGGCATTGAATGATATCACAATGAACATAATATATAAGAAACACAAAATATATGGGAAACAAAATTATGAATAATGCACAAACCAATATAAAATTCTGAATATTATGTTGTTACATATTAAAAAAAGATTCTTGTAATAAAAATATGTTCAAAAAATATTCCATGCACTTGAGTCCAAACTAAAATCTTTGCGATCTCATTTTTTTCTGTTGAGTTTTCATCCCATTGTAGTAACTATTTTAGACCATCTTGAGAAAACAAACACAATTATACGTCTAAATGTTTTCATTACAACGCATCCCATGACTTCTTCTAACAACACCATTAGCCAGATTTGAGAACAAAACTCAATTACAAACAACGACAATGAGTTCTTGTAAGTTAAAACTCACCCCTACTGTGTTTAATTTCTGTTCAAATAGAGATTAATTATATCACATGACACGCACAAACCATAATTATAGGAAAAGAAGAACAAGAACCAACTGAAATCTGCAATAACAAATTAAGGGATTGAAAAATAGAAAATAGAAAATACACACAAATAAATCGATCAAATAGAATTCAAACCAATGTAGCGGCCAAATAAAGGACAGAGAAATCCACTATATAGCTGGAGAGAGCATGTAAGAAAGTAGGACAATATATATTAGGTCTCCTTGGTCTTTTATCGAATTGTCCGGGTTTGGATTCTGGATACTGCCTTGATAGGGCTAAGACGTGAGAAGAGGACATGGCGTCGAATGGAATCAGGCAAAACCTGGTGGCGAAAATGGGCGGAACACCAAGTTCTGCCACGCCAATGGATTTACCGGGGACAGCAGGGCCGTCGGCAGTAGCCGGGCCGAGCAAAGCACAACTACACAACAAGTAGATGGAGGACCATTGAATGATTCTTTTTTGAGGCAATTATCTTACCTCATCGGAAAATCGGTAGAGGTGGCGGTGGAAAAGAAATTCGTTGAACTTTCATCACCACCTATCAAGGCAAACCACCTGCCAGAAATGAAGCCGCCTCGTCCGGCCCAACAAGTAAACAGAGCTCCCCTTCAAGAAGACGAGGAACGTTTCTCCGCCTCAGAAAGCGAAACTTCAAGAAAAACCAACCCTGGCCTTAATGAGCAAATGCACAACCTGCAGAAGGAGGTCAGGGAGGTTAAAAGGAAGATGGCGGGCACAGGCACAGGGCCGGTGTGATGAGGCACCCCTTTCACAAAGGCGATTATGCATGATGACCTACCGGCCTCTTACCGGTCCATGGGTTTTGAATACAGCGGGACAACAGACCCATATGATCATCTGAGCCGGTTTGAGATAGCGGCTACCTTGCACATATTCTCTGACTCGGTCGTGTGCAAGGTCTTCCCGACAACCTTTTCAAAGTCAATCCAGCTATGGTTTAGCATGTTGCCTCTGCGCTCTATAAGCAATTTCGATGAATTATTTAGTTTAAAATAAAATGAGAATGAAGATCTGTGCGCATACATCAAGAGGTTCACGGATACAAAACTAGAAGTGCCATCGGCATCTGAGGAACTCTTGGTTAACGCTTTAGCTCAGGGACTCAGGAGAGGAGAGTTTTTCCGGTCGTTGGTTGTAAAACCAGCACTGAAGTTTGGCAAACTCCTGGACAGAGCAGAAAAATATATCCATCTGGAGGAGGCCTTGAAGATCAAAGAGTATAGAGAGAAGAAAAGGGACCGATCTGATAGGGAGGACCGGACCCCGATGAAAAAACCTAGGACTTATCTGGTGGGAGGACGACCTCGGTTTGATAGATACACGCACCTGGCTTCACCTCAGGGAGAGATTTTGCAGGCAATTGAGTGGCACCCTGTCCTCAAGTGGCCTAGAACTTACGCTGAGAAGTCAAAGAAAGAAAGATCTGACCGATTTTGCCGATACCATAATGAGAATAGTCACGATACAGACCAGTGCACCCACTTGAAGGATGAGCTAGAGAGGTTTGTGCAAGCGGGACACCTCAAGGAGTTTTTGCAAAAAAGGGAGGAGTCCAGATTTGATCCTCGCAGATGAGATCGACCCCAAGGAAATAAGCGTGAGCTGTATATATGGACGGAGCCACGGAAGGAGGAATGACCAGAAACAGGAGGTCAGAGGGGAAATCCTAATGATTACAGAAGGAGAGTGGGATGAGCATTCCAGAAGAACTCAGAATAACTATGTTCATACTGCAAGAGACCTGACAAGGAAGGCGAGTAAGGTCGGACAGTTAACGCCAAGCCCAAACATATGCTTTGGGTCAGAGGATGAGAATGGCATCCTGGATCCTCACATGGACGCCTTGGTTATCACAGCCACTATCGCAAATTACACCATAAGACGAGTCTTTGTAGACACGGGTAGTTGGGCTGATATCATGTTTTATGAATGTTTTTGACAGTTGGACTTAAATATGGAATTGGAGGAGGTCACAACTTCACTGGTTGGCTTCACGGGGGGAGCCTTGAAACCGTTAGGAGCGGTGAATCTCCTAGTCATGCTAGGGGATGACCCGTTTAGACAGACCAGGTCGGTGCACTTTTTGATAGTAGATGCACCTTCCTCGTATAATGTCATGCTCGGACGACCATCGCTGAGCCAATTTCAAGCTGTGATCTTTGTTTACCATATGAAGTTGAAATTCCCTGCCTAGGACGGGGTAGGGGAGGTCCATGGTGATCATTACATGGCAAGACGCACATACGTGGATAGTGTTCGGCGCAATGAGGAGGATGGAAGGTGTAAAAGGGTGAAGATAGAAGATACCAGACCTGACCCGGCTCAAAGGGAGGAGAATTTGATGACAATTGAGGTAGTCCCAGGAGATGACAACCAATTCCTGCGCGTAGGAACGACCCTCAGCCTTGAAGTGTTGGTGGATTTGGTAGCCCTGCTCAGAAATAGCACAAATATATATTTTTCCTGGTCTCCCCAGGATTTGGTCGGGATAGACCCAGCAATAGCCGAGCACCATCTCAACATTAGCCCGATAATAAAGCCGGTAAAGCAAAGAAAGCACAACTTGGGCCGGAAAAGGAAGTTATTATTGAGGCAGAGGTGGATAAACTGCTCAAGGATGGGCACATTCGGGAAATACAGTTCCCGGAATGGCTCTCTAACTCAGTCTTAGTGCCAAAAACTGAAGAGGATTGGAGAATATGCATAGACTTTCGTGATCTCAACAAAGCTTGCCCTAAATATAACTATCCACTACCGAGGATAGACCGGTTGGTCGATTCCACATCAGGTTATGAGCTGCTAAGTATGATGGACGCCTCGCAGAGCTATCACCAGATCAGGCTAGCTAGAGAGGACCAAAAGCGAGTTAGTTTCTAATAGAGCATGAATTGGTTAGACTTGGTGTGGGTAGACTTGATCTTGCAGAATGCTAGAAAGCACAACCTGGCCGGAATGACTGGTAGTTTTGGTCAGTTCTTTCCTTTCTGAGCAAAAGTTTGAACCCCTCTGAGGGAGATTAAACTGAGCTTGATCCGAGAAGGAACCCTTATGGAAATTGCTGGAGGATTGGTCTATGACAGGTCAGGTTTGTAAGCCTGAGTTGGGGAAGACCTGATTTGAGATAACTAGAGTAGAGGGAGTAACCTCATAAGACCAGTACAGTCCTATGGAAGGTCTGATTATGTCCCTCTAGAGACAGAACAGATGTCAAAGGAGGGATTATTATAGCTCAGGACTTCTCCTGACCTAATCTCGTTAAGGAAAGGGTTTTGGCAGCTCAGGCACCGCTCTGAACCGGTCTGTAAGAAAAGTTCCGAGGATTGGGATCAAGCCTGATATTAAGACTGAGGTGATATATAGAAAAGGAAAAAGGAAGAGCTGGAATAGGGAAGATCTGACTCCCTGACTCCTAATAAAGAGACAAGTGGGATCACTTGTCAGATATGGTTGCACAACGACCCTTGATTCACGGCATGTGCCCCCAGGATCCCGGCTAGGGTCCCCATTAGGAGAAACTATAAATATCTCAGCCTCTAGGCTGAGAGAGGTATGTCATTTTTTGTGCATTCCTTCTTTGTTTGATTAAGAGAAACCTCATACGATTTCTGACTTTTGCATCGGAGAGGTTTCCACCAAAAAACCACCGGTAGCCCTTTCTAACGTGTTTTTGTATGCAGGCTAAGAAGAAGGCAAGGTTTCTAGGTGTTGGTCATATTTTGGGTCGAAACAATTGGCGCCGTCAAGCTAAGGCATGAGATTCTAGGATGGATTACGACGGAATCTGGTGGGGGAGCTCGGCAGCACCCTGAGCTCCACTGCACCGTGGCGCCCGTCGCAGTCGGCAGGGCCGTCGATGATGGGGCCAGGAGGAACAGAGCCATTGGCAGCGACTGCGCTGAGCACTACTCCACCCCCTCCTGGTAGATCTGCGACAGCCATGGGTGGATCTTTCAATGAGTCCTTCCTCACGCAGCTGTCGGAGCTCATCGGCAAAGCTATAGAGGTAGCGGTGGAAAAGAAGTTTGCAGAAATGTCGACACCGCCGTCTAACATACTGCCGGCTAGAGCTGTTCCGGTAGCGGAAACTGAGCCACTGCGAGGCCAGCGCACGGATCGGACTCCTCTTCAGGACAGAGAAGAGCATTTCTCCACTTCCGATAGCGAGACGTCGAGCCAGGCTAATCCAGGTCTGGCTGAGCAGATGCAGAGCCTACAAAAGGAGGTGCAGGAGTTCAAGAAGAAGATGATGGGCACAGGCACGGTGCTGGCATGGCGAGGCACTCCATTTACGGAGGAAGTCATGCGCGATGATGTGCCGGCTTCATATCTCTCTCTAGGCTTTGAGTACAATGGGACCACAGATCTGTGGGACAATCTCAGCCGCTTTGAGATAGCAGCGGCGGTGCATAAATTCTCGGATGCCGTCATGTGCCGAGTCTTCTTGATGACTTTCACCAAATTAGCACAGCTCTGGTTTAGCCAGTTGTCGCCGCGTTCCATCTGCAATTTTGATGAATTCAGTTCGGCCTTCTTGCATCAATTCACCAACTGCCGAAAGTAGCAGAAGATGCCGCTCAAGATTTTTAGCTTAAAGCAGGAGGGTGAGAGTTTACGTGCTTATATTAATCGTTTCACTACTGCGAAAGTCGAGGTGCCTTCTGCGTCAGAAGAGCTCTTGGTGAATGCTCTGGCGCAAGGCCTTCGGAGGGGTGAGTTTTTCCAATCGCTGGTTGTGAAACCGGCCCTGAAGTTTGGAGAGCTCCTGGAGAGAGCTGAAAAGTACATTCACCTGGAGGAGGCCTTGAAAATCAATGATGAAGGAGAAAAGAAAAGGGAGAGATATGAAGAAGTCCAGGCCAGACCTGTCTGGGGGGAGACCTCGTTTTGATAGGTATACCCCTCTGGCAATGCCGCAGGGTGAAATTTTACAAGCGATAGAGAGGCACCCAGATCTGAAATGGCCTAAGACTTACTCGCAGAAGCCCAGGAAGGAAAGGTCTGACCGATTTTGCTGCTTCCATAACGAGTATGGGCATGATATAGACAAATGCACTCATCTGAAGGACGAACTTGAGAGAATTGTTTAGGCGGGGCACCTGAAGGAATATGTTCGCATGAGGAAGGAGGAAGCCAGATCTGGTCGTAGCGGCCATGATCGGCCTCAGCAGAGTAAAAGAGATCAGGATAAAGGACGTAATGAAGGAAGACGGAATGATCAGGCCCAGGTCATTCATGGAGAATTCCAGATGATTACTGGTGGAGAATGGGAAGAGCACTCCAAACGGACGCAGAATAGCTATGTCCGAGCTGCGAGAGACCTTGTCCGAAAAGCACGAGAAGTTGGGCAGATGGCTTCTACCCCGAATATTTGTTTTGGATCAGAAGATGGCGATGGCATTTTGGCCCCCCACATGGACGCTCTAGTTATAACAGCTACCATTGCCAGTTATAATGTGAGGCAAGTTTTTGTGGATACAGGAAGCTCTGCTGATATTCTGTTTTATGATTGCTTCCAACAGTTGAGACTGGATGTCGAGTTGGAAGAGGTTACCACCTCTTTAGTTGGGTTTGTTGGAGGAACCCTGAAACCTTTGGGTGCGGTTAGGATCCTCGTAACATTGGGTGAGGAACCATACAGGGTAACCAGAACAGTGCGATTTCTGGTAGTTGATGTGCCGTCTTCTTACAAAGTCATGCTCGGACGACCATCCCTGAGCCAATTCCAGGCTGTAATTTCAGTATATCATATGAAGATGAAATTTCCGGCGGAGGATGGAACGAGTGAGGTCATAGGTGATCAATATACGTCCAGACAGACGTACGTGGAATGCATTATGCACAACGAGGATGAGCAACAGAGGAAAAGAGCTCAGACAGAGCAGCCTGCACTAGGTTCGGCCCATAGAGATGAGGGATTAATGATGGTAGAGGTAGTTCCGGGGGATGAGAGTCGGGTCCTCCGCGTGGGAACAACTCTTAGTCTAGAGGTCTTGACAGACCTGGTGTCATTGTTAAGGGAAAGTGCGGATGTTTTCGCTTGGTCTCCATAAGACCTGGTAGGGATTGATCCAGACGTGACTGAAAACCACCTTAACATCAGACCGGGAGTAAAGCCGGTCAAACAGAAGAAGCGTAATTTTAGGCCAGAGAAGGAGGCCATTATAGAAGCCAAGGTGGACAAGCTCTTGAAAGCTGGGCACATTCAGGAAATACAATTTCCGGAATGGCTCTCCAATGCGGTTCTAGTACCGAAAACAGACGATTGGCGGATGTGAATAGACTTCTGCGACCTCAACAAGGCCTGCCCAAAAGACCATTATCCATTGCCGAGGATAGACCAGCTGGTTGATTCTACCTCAGGTTGTGAACTTTTGAGCATGATGAATGCCTCGCAGGGCTAACATCAGATCCGTCTAGCCAAAGAAGACCAAAAGCGAGTTAGTTTTATAACCCCAAAAGGGACATACTGTTATGTGGTCATGCCATTTGGGCTCAAGAACGCAGGAGCCACATACCAGAGATTGGTGGACAAGATGTTTAAAAACCAGCTGGGGAGGAATATGAAAGTCTATGCGGATGATATGTTAGTAAAAAGTGTGAAGGCGAGCTCACATGTAGATGCCCTGAGGGAGACCTTTGATACCTTGAGAAGATACAGAATGAAGCTCAACCCCAAAAAGTGCATGTTCGGGGTAAGAGCTGGAAAATTCTTGGGATATATAGTGACAGAGAAGGGTATTGAAGTGAATCCTGAAAAGATCAGAGCGATTATGGACATGAAGGCGCCAAGAAATGTCAAAGAAATGCAATGTTTAGCGGGACGGATCAACGCCTTGAGTCAATTTATCTCGCGCTCGGCTGAGAAGAGCTTGCCATTTTTTTAGGCCTTGCGTAAGAATGCCAAATTCCAATAGAGTGACGAGTGTGAGGAAGCGTTTAGATTGCTAAAAGAGCATCTGGCTATCATGACCTTGCTCACAAAGCCTATTCAGGGAGAGCCTCTAATCCTGCACCTATCTATGGGGCAGCAGGCAGTCAACTCTGTCTTGCTTAGAGAAGAGGGCAAAGTGCAGAGGCTGGTTTAATATTGGAGCAAGGTCTTGCATGATGCAGAGATGAGATACGCAGAGATAGAGCGGGTGATGTTGGCTCTAGTTGGCACAGCTCGTAAACTACGCCCATACTTCCTCTCCCACAGTATAGTTGTGCGAACCAATCTACCATTAAGAGCCATTATGGATAATTCAGAGACATCTGGAAGGCTGGTCAAATGGATAATAGAGCTCAGCGAATTCGACGTAACGTTCGAAGCCAGAATAGCAATCAAAACTCAGGCATTAGCGGACTTTATGCAAGAGATGGCCTGCCCTCTTGATGAGGTGAAAGAATGGACAATCTTCACGGACGGCTCTGTTGGTAACCAGGGTTGTGGGGCTGGAATCATCTTGATAGATCCGACGGGTGTGTCCACAGAGTATGTTGTACGTTTGAATTACGCATTATCTAATAACACAGCTGAGTATGAGGCCCTCTTAAGAGGAACTCATATGGCGAAGGATCTGGGCGCAGAGCAGGTATGTGCTAAGGTGGACTCCCAGCTTGTCTGGAAGCAAATAAGTGGAGAATATAAGACAAGGGAAGAGCATGCAGAAATATTTAGCTAAGTTTAGAGAACTCGCCAGGGATATGAAGGGCTTGATGGTCCTCCAAATTCCCAGAGAAGAGAACGGAAGTGCTGATTATTTGGCGAAGGTAGCTAGCTCCGCTACGGATTGCCGGGAAAGGATGATCAATGCTGAAAGCAGATGCAAAGTTCGGGGCAGAGCAGGTGTGCTCGGTGATTGAAGGAGATGACTGGCGTTCTCCCATTAAAGCGTATATGGAAAATAGTATACTGCCGAAAGACAAAAAGGAAGCGGTAAAGGTAAAAACTAGGGCTGCCCGATTTTGCTTGATCAAGGAAGAGCTGTTTCGGAGGGGATTTGGCCAACCCCTCTTAAGATGCTTAAGCCGAGAAGAAGGAACCCAGGTTCTCATGGAAGTCCACGAGGGATGTTGTGACAACCATATGGGTGCTAGAGCTCTCTCAAGCAAGATCTTACGAGCGGGGATACACAAGATCTTGCGAAAAATGCCAGAGGAATTCATTGTTGATACACAAGCCCGCGGAAGAACTCATGACGATGAGCTCGCCTTGTCCATTTTCCAAGTGGGGAATCAATTTGGTTGGCCCCTTTCCCATGGCTCCTGCCCAAAAGAAATTCTTGATAGTGGTTATCGACTATGTTAGTAAATGGGTGGAAGCTGAGGCCTTGGCAAAAATCACAGAAGATGCGGTCATGAAGTTCTTATGGAAAAATGTTGTGTGCAGATTTGGCGTTCCTAGGATTTTAGTTTCGGACAATGGCACCCAGTCCATGGGTGCCAGGATCAAAGCCTTGTGTGTGAAAATGAAAACCGATCAGCATTTCACGTCTGTCTATCACCCTCAGGCTAACGGCCAAGTGGAGGTAACCAATCGCATATTGGTACAAGGGCTCAAGACACGTCTGGAGAAAGCCGGAGGCAGGTGGGTAGATGAGCTGAGTTTAATTCTATGGGCATACAGAACTAATCCCAAGGAAAGCACAAGGGAAACGTTGTGGTCCCCGTTGAGATTTGTATGAAAACTCATCGAGTTCAGAATTTTGTTGAGGGACAGAATGAGCTATTAATTCAGGATGCTCTGGACTTGATTGAGGAGAAAAGGGACAGAGCTGCCGCTAGAATGGCACACATCAAGGGGAGAATTAAAGCAACATACGATAAGTCTGTGATCAAAAGGCAGTTCCAGGTGGGAGACCTGGTACTAAGAAGGGCTGACTTGGGAAAGGCAAAAGGAAAGCTGGACGCAGCATGGCAGGGGCCATTTCGAGTTACCCAGGTCTTCGCGGGTGGCTCGTATAAGCTGGAAGAGCTGGATGGAGTCGAAATCCCTCGTGCATGGAACGTTGTAAACTTACGAAAATTTTACGTTTAATTGTAATCTTCTGATATATATGATAATGCAGGTTTTCTTGTTTTTGCCACAAGACAAAGTATCTTGATAAAAGCCAAGATTGGCTAAGGGCGGATGCCCATGGTTTCACCTGACCTGATTGTCAGTTTAAGCCAGGATTAGCTTAGGGCGGCTGCCCACGACATTTCCTGATCTGGTTGCCAAAAGCACTAGGATGGACTTTGGGTAATGGACCATTAAATATTCACTTGTTTAAAACAAGTACGTCAGGACTAGCTAAAGTATCCAGACTCACATCAGTGCCTGACTTGATTGTCAGCCCAAAGTAAAACTTGCCTAAGGCAGAGACCTTAGAGGGTAAATCTAATGAACCAGGATTGGTTGCCATTGAAAAACCTTACTTTCCATGAAAAAATAAGCAGAAATTCCAACTGATATATGTTAAAAATAATATGTCATTCATTAAGTTCTGGGAAATACAAAAAGCAGATTGCACACACCTTCTAAGAAGGTTGGCAATTTTGATTACAAAATGCAGGAAACAAAAAGAAAAGACGAAAACAAGTGATCATCCATGAGGAGCCCTCCGATCCGCAGTCAGAGCTCGCCGAACACGCCAAAGCTCACATTCTGTCTCATGATAGCACTGACGGTACTTGTCAGCTCGCTCGTAAAGAGCATGGGCCTCGCCGGCGGCAACAGTCAGGCGATTCACCGACTCTGTCAAGTCGGCTTTCTCCTCTTGCAATTGTCGGTTCAACTGACGCAGCTCGGCCCATTCCCGTTTGTAATGGCATTTTTTCTGTCTTTTCCTCTCCATAAGGCGGTAAAGATACCCAATCTTCTCTTTGAGCATGGTTAGGTGGTCGGAAAGCTTGAAATTCTCGACAACCAGAGATATGTTCTTTCTCTTCACAATATCGAGCTCTTCGAGCAGAGGGGAAGAAGCCATTTCAAGTGATAGAAGAAAATGAAATGATATACACATATATAAAGAAACTAAGCATGTGCCAGAGAATAAAAAGTATTAGGGTTTCCGGAAAAGGAGGAAACCCTAAAAAATCAAAGGTCATTAAACGACAAAAAATTCATTATCATAAAGCAGAGATAGTTCAGTACAAGTTCACAAATAAGACAGGACAGACCAGCCACACAGGCTAAACAACAGATCTGTCAAAAAGCTACAGCAAAATCTAAGCAGACATAGGCCTAAACCTCCGCATCTAGCTCCTGCGCGAGTTGGTCCACGGCATCTCCTGCCATCGCTCCGGGGGAGGCCCCACCCGGCATCTCCCCCAAACCAGTGAAGGTGGGGGAGGGAGTAGAAGTGGTCAAGTCTAGGGACATATCTGGATTTGGCCGAGCTGCCTCTGAAGAAGCTGGAGGAGCGGCAAGGTCGGCAAAAATAAGTGCGGCCAGCTCGGGCGTATCAAGTTTGTGGAGACGATCCAGCTCGGGCGAGTAGCTAAAAGAAGTGGGCTCCGGGGGCTGTTTCAGAATTTCTGCTCGGTCGAAGGGGATAATGGGCTTTTCCTGGGCCCACTTTGCTTGGGCATCCAGAGCCAGGTGAAAGTACACTTCTGCCTCCAGGGCCAACAACTGGTATAAGTGTTCTGAGCCCAGAAATGCACGCTGAACGTAATCACTAGTGATCTGGATCAGTTTCAGCCCCTTCTCGGAGTTTAATAACTCCATCTACCATGCCTCACGGGCTTTAGCCACTGTCTCATCGACTACACTTCTCGCCTCCGCCAGGGCTTCGTTCCTAGCCTCCTCCCTGGCCATCTCCAGAACCTTCTGCTCCGCTTTCTTCACCTCCGCTAGCTCTTGCTCGGATTTTTTCAGCTTGTCGGCTCGCTCTTTGCACAGGAGCTTCAACTTCTTTTCCCTCTCCATGCCTGGTGCTCCTTGACCATATCTGCCATCATCAGGGCTCCCCTAGCCCTACAAGAATCGACCTCTTGGCCGCCGCCTGAAGGGAGAAGAATACTTAGGAAACGAAAAATACACATGTAATAAAATGAGGACAGAGAAAACAGCTAGAGGGAGACTTGCCCTGGCTTTGTCCTGGCAAAGAGACTCTATCAGGTCTGGGTCAGACCACTTTTCCAAAGTCGCCCTATCTGCCGTAGGGCATTGCCCCTAAATGAATTGAACAGCCAAATGACCAGAACAATTCAAGATCGATTTATTAAACCAAGTATCGTTGGGGGTTGATATCCTAGTTCCCAGACCTGAAGACCCCCTGTTGCATGGCGGGGCCTCTTGTAGGGACGCCCCGTATGTTCCCCCAGAGCGGAAGGAGCCACGATCTCTACCTCGGGCTCAGGAACGACCTGGATAACTCCTGACCCGCCAACTATGGCTCGACTGGGCTCAGATACCTGGGGTTGTGATCCCGATCCTGCCGGGGCTCCTCCCTGGCGTGCGGCCATGATCCTTTGCATCATACTTTCTGAAAAGGCGAAAGATGGGCCAGCCTACAAATCAATACAAAGCATCAAATCACATAAAGCATGAAAATCTATAATTGTCTATCATTTACCAATTTGAGGGGACAAGTAGTTATTCTCTTCCTCAGTATGGAAGAAGTCTATGGTGCAAGGGGTGAGAAGATCAGGGATATGAAAAACGTGTGCGTTAAGGGTAGAGATTATTCTTTGAAGACGAGGGGTCTGTCTTTCACGGTCAAGGTCTGTTGAGGGGGTAACTCGTCAATGGAATGAGGAGGGAAGCCCCATTCTCCCAAGCATTAGATAAAGAATAATTTCTTATGCCAGGCCTTATGAGAAGTAGGGAAGCCCGTAAGAAAACGGACCCCAGACCTGGCACAGAGGTAAAAACATCCGTGCGATGAGCTTTTCACCTGAAAGAGCTGGTAAAAGGTATGGGCTATGGGGATCAATCCTGCATACCTCATAGATAAAATATAGCATACAATAAGTCTAAAGGAATTTGGGACTAACTGATGAACTGGGGCCCTATATGGACGGTAGATTTCTAATGTTAGTGGGTGTACTGGCACGCGTAAGCCCGCCTAGAATTGGTCTGCGTAAAAGGGTAAGAAATTTGCCGGCGCCAGGTAGGCCATCACGCCGCCGCGGGGACATAACAATTCAAGGCACGTCGAAATCTGGTATTTGTATCGTAGGCTATCCACTGTTCTGTTGCTGAGAATGTTGCAAACGTAGGGCCGGCCAGGAATATAGGGCGGGTACTCAAAGGAGGAAGATGGTGAGGCCGCCACTGCCTCCACCACCGGAGCAGGATTAGCGGAGGAAGAAGAAGAGGTGTGAGACTACGAATGAAGAGGTGAAGGGGTGGTGGAGTAGCCACCAGTGGGAGAATCACTGGAGGAAGAACCACCGGTGGAAGAGCGGTTGGCCGAAAAACCGGCAGATAATTAGGGCGAAGATTGTGCCATAATTGGATAACTATTAAGGATCAAAGAAATACCTGGTGTTGAAGGAGATCGGAAAAGTTGAAGATTGTGTGAAGTCGCCGGAGGAGAGAAAACAGAGAGCAAAAATATTTTATGAAAGCTGAAGTATGGAAAAGTGACGATGGTAGGGGAGATAGCGGGAGATAAAAGGGAAAAGGTATTTTCAAAAAACAAAAATCGAGTAAAAAGCGGGATTTCAATGGGATGCTCGCATTAAATGATTGTCAGATGTACAGTACTCCAAGCGGTGAGTTGGCACTCCAACCGCCAAGAGATACGCCGCGGACCTGTCGATTGTACAGTACTCGAAGAGGCGTGTAAGATGTGGTAACCGCCTCAGGATATGGATCATCGCTAGAAAGGCCAATGATTGAGCGAAATCCTTAGATCTGGTCAGATACGGATGGAAAGGACGCGTAAAACCCTATAAGTTGGAAAAGACCTCCAACCTTTTACAGATCTACTCCAAACCTTTTTTCAGGGGGAGGAGTTAATAAGGCGTAAATAGTGAGATCTGGAATGAGTAAGATCTGAGATAGCCCCAACCCAATGATTGCCGGGAAGGAAATTTTGGGTCATTCACAGATCTGGATTAAGATCGCCAATGATTTTAGCCAGTTCATCCTTAGGAAAGATCTCACCTTCTGAGAAAAAGGGGAAAACTTGAGAAGTTTTGTGAAAGTAGAATTTGAAAAGTGAAAGGAAGGAGAGGCTTTGAGGAGCAAAAAGGTAAGCAGATAAATTCAAAAAATGGGAATCGAGAAAGGCGGGATTTGATGGGATCCCCGCATTTAATGTGGGCAGAGGAACAACACCCTAGGTGGTGAGCTGGAGAGCCAATCGTCCTAAAGTAGGTCGTGCATCACTGACTTGTCAGTATTTGAGAAGACGTGTGGGAATGGAGACCGTTTGGGAACGTGAGACGACACCACTAATACCAATAATTAGGCCTAGTTGTCAGGTGGGTTTCTCGGGATTTGCACCGGTACGAGAAGCACTAAAGGGAGTGGGACCATTTTGTACTAAGATAGCCTTGAAATTTTACAGCTCTAACCTCACTATTTTGGGGGGAGGAGTTGATAGAGCATGAATTGGTTAGACCTGGTGTGGGTAGATCTGATCTTGCAGAATGCTAGAAGGCACAACCAGGCCAAAATGACTGGTAGTTTTGGTCAGATCTTTCCTTTCTGAGCAAAAGTTTGAACCCCTCTGAGGGAGATTAAACTGAGCTTGATCCGAGAAGGAACCCTTATGGAAATCGCTGGAGTATTGGTCTAGGACAGGTCAGGTTTGTAAGCCTGAGTTGGGGAAGACCCGATTTGAGATAACTAGAGTAGAGGGAGTAACCTCATAAGACCAGTACGGTACTATGAAAGGTCTGGTTATGTCCCTCTAGAGACAGAACAGATGTCAAAGGAAAGATTATTATAGCCCAGGACTTCTCCTGACCTAATCTAGTTAAGGAAAGGGTTCTGGCAGCTCAGGCACTGCTCTGAGCCGGTCTGTAAGAAAAGTTCCGAGGATTGGGATCGAGCCTGATATTAAGACTGAGGTGATATATAGAAAAGGAAAAAGGAAGAGCTGGAATATGGAAGATCTGACTCCCTGACTCCTAATAAAGAGACAAGTGGGACCACTTGTCAGAATCGGTTGCACAACAGCCCTTGATTCGCGGCATGTGCCCCCAGGATCCCGGCCAGGGTCCCCATTAGGAGAAACTATAAATATCTCAGCCTCTAGGCTGAGAGAGGTATGCCATTGTTTGTGCATTCCTTCTTTGCTTGATTAAGAGAAACCTCATACGCTTTCTGACTTAAGCATCGGAGAGGTTTCCACCGAAAAACCACCGGTGGCCCTTTTCTAACGTGTGTTTTTGTGCAGGCTAAGCAGAAGGCAAGGTTTCTAGGTGTTGGTCATATTTTGGGTCGAAATAGTTTCATGCGATTCTTGGTTTGAACATTGGCAATTTCCATTTCCATTAGTAAGCTATCATTTTCCCTTTGTTTTACTATTCCAAGTCATGTTTCTAATAATTATATATCGTTTGTTGGATTGTGATGCGTCGGCGTTGTTAGTTAAGTTTTATGTTAGATTATTGAACTCGTTGATGATACCCTTGTGTTAGATTTTTTATGGATGTTTGTTGTTTACTAATTATTGCTTTCTTATGCAATCATGACTCATTCTTATTTTGAGTTTTTGATACTGGGTTTGTTGATGATTTCTAATTAGAATTTACGGGTCTAGTGCCTGGAGTCATTTAAAATCATCGCTTGGAATTGTCGGGTGTTTAATCTACACGTTGGGATTGACAACCCCAACTCGTAGACTAAGTGTTCGACAAAATGCCCAAATGGTCGTAGAGACGATTCCAAGTCCCTAGACCCCCATTTTATTAATCATTTAAAAAGGTTTTCAATTTCGTTTTAGAATTCATTATTTAATCTTTTATAAACATTAGTTAAGTTCTTGCATAGAGATTGACGCTCTATTTTCAAGATTAGTTTTAAACTGCTCGTAGTATAAATCTTATTTCTTCATTTTAGTTATTACCAAAACCCTTTTATCCGCGTGTTTAGAGTAGTATTTTGTTATTTTCTCGTTCGTAAAAACAAACACAAAAACAACTTCCATTAGTCTTCCTCGAGAGATTCGACTCGAGTTAACTTGTCGGTCTATAAGTGACCCCGTTATCTTATGGGCGAACTTAAAACCTTTCAAACATAGACGTGTATTGTTTAACTGAATTTTAATTTTGAAAGGAACACAAAAAGTTTGGCTCAAAATTTGGCGTCATTGCCGGGGAAGGCTAATCGTTGTAGTTTTTATGTTTGCTCTTCGTGATCCTTGTTCATATTTTTATTGATTTTGTTTGTGTTTCATGTTCATTTGTGATTTTTCTTTTTGTTCGTTTTTGTTCTTATCCACCGGTGCGTTTAATCTTGTGATTTGAGTGTTGTGATTGCAAAGTACATTAACGACCAAGATTCAACAAGCCATTTCAAAAAAAGGAAAAAAAAAAAGAGATGTCTTACCCACCGTCCGATTGGCATGGCTTTCGACCGGCCATTCCTTTGAGCTCCAAGATGCGGGAGTACGATATGGACGAGTTCTACTTTGATCAACTTCCGATTTTTCATGGGCTCCCAAGTGAGGATCTATTCGACTTCATCCAAGAGTACGGTGCTATAATGAAGACATTCCCTCTTTTAGGCCTTACGAGGGATGAAGTGAAGGTGCTACTCTTCCTCTACACGTTAAAGGATCGGGCAAGAAAATGGTTAAAAAACTTGGAGCCCGATTCCTTAAACACGTGGGAGGAAGTGTATGATTGTTTTATGAGGTCGTTCCACTCACCTAAATGGGCCCCATCTTCAAATTCGTATGACAAGAGGATCGATGAATTGACCAAAGAGATAGCATCCTTGAAAGCTAAGCTAGCAGGCCGAGCTTTTTTTAAAGAGGTCATTGTCGTATGTTATCGTTGCGGAGAACCTATGCCCAGTAACGTTTGATGAAGAGCCATAGGAGGAACTTATTTGCCATTCAGAATTATCCGAGCTACAACCCTTATGCATCTTCCGACTCAATTCCCTATTACCTAAGAAAATACCCCACCTTCTCCTTCCGACCACCACCAACAATTCCACTATCATTCTGATACCCCATTTGATAATGATCCTTGCTCGATTTTCCATGATAAGGAGGAGCAGTTTACCTTTGGTGAGCTACCAATTTTTGATGTAGTGGAGCCCACCTTAGAGTTTGGTGATTCAAGCTTGAATGCTTGTTTGGGAGAGTTGTGTGAGGAGATGGAGATTGAGGATTTGGTTGAGATGGCCTTTTTTGCAATTGATTATGAAGTTTTGGGTAATAGTGTAGGGATGTTGCCATTGGAGGTTCCGAGTGAGGATATTGGCGACTCGGACTTACTTGCTCTTCGTGGAGATGTTGGAGTTGTGTTACCGGATTTCGATGAAGTTGTGTTTGTTGAGCCGCATTGCGTTCTTCCCGAGGCTTTGATCAATCTTAACATTGAAGTGGTAGAAGAGGCAATCGATAAGGAGTTTGGGTCGGTCGATGATCATTCTTTTTGTTCGACCGATTTCCTAGTCATTCCGGTGATCGAGCATTATTCCACACTCCGACTGACTTTTGATCTCTTCTTGGTCATCGATTACTCACGTTTTCGACCTCCAAAGCCGATCAAAGTTTTTATTTCTATCATCATGGAACCTGCTTGTCGTGCCCACCTTGGTAATTTTCATCACCCGCTATTACTCTTAGAGAACACTAAGGTATGGCACGATCGTCATTTATTTCTGGATTCCGGATAACATCACTTTTGTAATTCGTCGAGCAAAAGACGTTAAAATTGCTCTTCTTGGGAGGTAACTCAAGTTTTTGTTATTTTTGTCCATAATTCTGTTTATTTTATTTTGTCCCCCAACAACAATAACAACTATGGTCCTGTAATTAGCTACTACCAAAGAATAAATGAAATATTGAAATAGCTCTCCAGAACCAAATCTCACATCAACTTAAAGCTTTTAGGACTAGAATTGCACAAACACATACACAAAAAAAAAATTATGTGACCAAAAAATAGACCATGATGACTACAAGTCACAATCTGGGTATGCCTTCAGTTTCAATGATAGGGTAGTAAAACTACTGCCACTGATTCGGTAAATCGAAATTGAGTACATTGTTGCATAAGAGGCAAATAAAGAATTTGTCTCGATAAACAAATTCTTAAAGAATTAGGGGTAGTTCCTAGCACCAATATCTTTGTATTGTGACAACATTGGTACTATTGCACTAGCAAAGGAACTGAGATCCACGAACAGTAATAAGCATGTACTAAGAAGTCTCTTACGATAAACATAAAATAAACATAAAGTATGTAGATTATATTTATAGAAAAATAAGGACAAATAAAGTGAAACACAAAATCAACCAAATAACAACTATTTTATGAAATTATTTGAAATACAAGAGTGCACAACATTAGGTCTTGAAACCAAACTATCGTATATCCTTTTCTTAAGCAAGCTCTATGTCTATAAAGTTCCATTGAAACAAAAAATGAAAAACAAAACTTATACAATATAATGTCGACCAAGGTTCATTAAGTTACAACTAGGGGAATGCAAAATTCGATCAAAAATCGAAGCGTCCGAAAAAACCGACCGAATAATACAATTCGGTTCGATCTTTCGACCGGCGGTTCAGTTTTCGATCGTAAAATATTCGGTCAATTCGGTTTATTTCTGTTTGACTACCAATGAAACCCGATAAAATCAAAACCGACCGAATTATATATATATATATATATATATATATATATATATATATATGTGTGTGTGTGTGGTGTGTGGTGTGTGTGTGGTGTGTGTGTGTGTGTGTGTGTGTGTGTTGTGTGTGTAAAATATATTAATTATATATTTTTTAATTCATTTTTATGGCTTAAAAAATAAAGAAAATTAAAAAAAAATCGGTTCCGACCGAAATATTTCGATTCATTCGAGAGTCGATTTTTCATATTTTTTTGGTCAGTTCGGTTCGACCAACGACCAAATTCGGTCAATTCGGTAATCGAACCGATGCACACCTCTAGTTACAACACTAGACATACCTCAAAAATCGAAAGAAAAGAAATAAATAAATAAATAAACTGCAAATTTAGCCTGCAATTACGTTACAACACGAGATGCCTCAAAAATCGAGAGAAGAAAAAAAATGCAAAACTAGTCTACGCGTATTCATAGAGTTGTTAGAATATTAGTCCTCTGTAACATTTGAAGGTTGCAATTGAAGCCTTGTGACACTTTTGTCCCCCAACAACAATAACAACTATGTTCCTGTAATTAGCTACTACCAAAGAATAACCAAATCTCACGTCAACTTAAAATTTTAGGACTAGAATTTTGCACACACACACGCTAAAAAAAAAAAACTTATGGGACCAAAATTGTGAAAAAAATAAATAAAACATATACATGACTAAAATTGCAACACCCAATAGATATGGACAAATTTTGCATTTTCCCCTCAAAAGAATCTACCAAGACCGTCTCTCCCAAAGAACTTGCTCGTCAATCTTGCTCATCGTCTCGTCATCAAGCCGTTTCCATGTCTTAATCCTCTCCACTCCACCCCACGACCATTCGCCTTTGCCAAGTTCCACCCAAATGACTCTGCTTCTCCTCGACCACCCAGCGAGACAATAACCATGGTATCCGAACGCTCCGCCATAACAAATTCAAATGCCTCCTAAATTCCCACAAAAAAGCTTTTGTGATCGTGGCCTATAAACACCGCTATCACAACTCCCATGGAGACGAGCGTATCAAGAACCAAGAGTTTATAGGAATAAATGAGAAGAAAGAAATTTATGCCTACTTTTAAAATATTCAGGGGTGTATTCAATTGGAACTTCCGTAAATATTTTAAGATTTGTCTGGATTTTCTATTGATTTTACATATTCGTTGGGAGCTGATAAAAATTTTGTGAAATCTTGGGAATTGGTATATATAATTTAAGTTAGAAATCTAGGAAAATCCATCAAATTACAAATTCAAAAAGTATTTGACTTTTTAAATACTCATGACAATTCAAGAATTCAAAATATCTCAAATGAATACCATGAGACTTTTTTGAACATTTAATAATTTATTAGAAATCTCAATTAAATACCTCGAAATTTTTATAAGTTTTAAAATATTTTAATTAAATACAACCGAATTTTAGAAAATTTAAAATATCTTTAAATATTCTAAATGAATACAATCCCTTAATATTTTAAAACTAATGTGATAAAAAAATTTGACCTAGAGTTAGATATTTTTAAGATAAAAAGTAACCATTTGTTGCAAAATAGGAGAAAAAACTAACCGCAAGTAAAAATGTAATTTATGGCATTTTTCCTACTTATTTGCACATGATAGAATGTCGAATGACGTGTGGGCCGGAGAAAGTAAAATAAAACACACAGTTCATCTTACAAAGTGACAAAAAAACAATGAGTGAATTGCATAAAAATAATAAATAAATAAATAAAACAAATAGTTTGTACAAAGAATTCGAGCGATCAATTATCTCTAGAATAATAATTGCATGTGATTGTTTGTCCTTATATTTGAATTTTTCTTTGCACGTAAAAATAATAGAAAATAATAAGTTTGATAATATGAAATAGATATGAAATAAAAACCAATGATAATATATTACTAGTGGGTGTGATAAATAAATGATGAAATAATGTTGGGATTTTCTAATTGTAGGTTGCTTGTTGTAGGTATCTTTTGAACGAATGACATGGGTCATAAATTAATTTATATTTGTTAATTTAAATATTAATATTAATTTATAATTTTTTAGAATGCTCTTTGTATGTTTAATTATTTAAATAAAATGAACAAATATTTTTCATTTATTACAAAACACCAAAAAAATTTATTAATCACAAAACACCCATCAAATCATAAATATATTTTTACAAAATACCCCTAATTAATCATAAAACCAATTTCAATTCATCAGTCTACCCTTTTGTTCAATCTCAAGCATATCATACACCCGTTTTTCCGTTCAATCTCACCGTCGAACGTTGTGATTATCCACCGTTCGACACCATCATTCTCTATCGTCGGACAAAATAATTCTCCGCCTTGAATCGGAGAGTCGATTGACCCTCGCCGCTGCATCTATCCGATCAGCTTATAGGCTATCGCGGGACTGAGAAAAGATGAGATCCTGAAGATCAAAATCTCAGCCCGAAGTTAAGGCATGCACGGACCTAGCACCATGAATAGTTACTCTGTCCACCACCGGAGTCTGCCATGAATCCAACGACAGTTGGCTAATGCCACCTACCTAGTTCACCGTCACCTTGCTGCAAGTTCGACCAAAGCTCAATTTTATTTTATTCTATTTTATTTAGGTGACAATCAAATTCTGTGAAACATGATGATGTTGTGGCCACTACCTGACAAAACTCCACAGGTTGTAGCATCGTTCTTTATATTTCTCCTTCTTTTCGTCGATAATAACAGGAGGTTAGTGAACCAATCGTCATGGCTCTGTTTGTAACTAATCGGCCATCGCGTATGAACCAGATCTCCACCGCCATTAATGCCCAAAACCGGCCTTCAATAGAATCCAAGAAGTTGCCTTTGAATTAATGAATTTGAAGGATTAAAGTTAATCCACTAGAGTCTATAGATTTAGGGTTGTACGCCGATCGAGAAGAAAACAATTAGGATTGTCCATAGAACAATCTCAACTTTTCTATGACGATATTGAAGATCCAAATCCATAAACATGAATAGTAGAGATGTCCTCAATTTGATGCCTTCAAGATGTAGTCGCACTAATTTTGACGTTTCAATCGTCTTTGTTCATCTCTTTTGTCAGATCTGTCGTACAGAATAATTATACAAAATCATCATGATTCGGGTTGGGTAGTGTTCTTCGTCTTTTACCGTCTCTTTCGTTAGACAGTAGCTTCAAACTTTAATGAATTCTGATTTTGTTAATCTCTAAATCATGTGATTCGATAAAATAAAATTATAAATCTTATGGGATATATTTAAAAAAATATATAAAGTTGAAAGGTTATATGATAAATTAAATAATTTTATAATAATAATTCAATATAAAATTACATTTTTAGTATTAAGATTATTTAAAGGTTATTTTGGTAATATAATAATAAATATTCTATTAATTATCAAAAAAAATAATAAAGTACAACACAATACAACTGAAAAATGCACTTGTACACAATTGTACTAAAATGGATGGATATTATTGAATAATTATACAATCTAATGGTATATTTAAATGTACCTATGGACAGACAAGTACAACGAGTACCTACAATTAGAAAGCCCAATAATATTTGAACATAATCGGTGATTGAATTAGTGGGAAGAACGAATACTACAATTTGTATACGATATTGTAATGATAGTAATTGGATTGATTTTTCTTGTCTGGATGATGTTCAATGTGATTAATAACAATAAAAAAATAAAAATGGCAAAATAGTTTGATTTTTGAAATTATTGTTAAGTAATACTCCCTCTGTTTCATAATGTAAGACGTTTTAGTGTCCAAATTTTGTTTCCAAATACATGACGTTTTAAGTATATTTTTACTTTATTTCCTTAACTATCCCTTAAATCTCTCTCTCTCTCATCTTTATATCTCCACCCTTTATTCCCCCCAAAAAAAAACACTAGTACTAAAAATAATCATAGAAGTTTTATTAAAATAACGCAATATTTTTTATACAAAAATATTTCTTGAAAACTAACGCTTAAAAAAAAGAAACAAGAGTTCTATTAAAATGGACTAACATTTTCTAGATAAAAAATAGATTAGTAGATAGATAATGATAAAGTTGAAAAAAAAATAATGCAGTATAGTAAAAATAGTTTTATTAAAAATGGGCTAACATTTGTTGGATAAAGAAAATAGATTTGTACTACTTATCTAACCTTTAAAATTGATTAAAATTTATAATGGAGTAGATAATGATAAAATGAAGAAAACGTTTTTGAAAAAAAAAAAGAGTTTTTATCTCTTGGAACATTTGTAAGATAAGGAGAAGATATACATGGAGTAAAAAAGAGTTTTATTTGATGTAATATTTGTAAGGATAAGAAAAAAAAATAATACATGAACTAATATTTAAGAAGAGTAAAGGGAAGATAGAGAATCTATAACGTGAGAGGAGAGAGGAATACATTATTATTATGGGCTAATTAGTCATTTTGCTATATTTCTTAATAAATGTGCACAAATCTAAAACGTCATACATATTGAAACAGAGGGAGTAGTAAATTAGGACACTAAATTTTGTCTAGAGAAAAGAAAGTGAAGAACACTCTTCCCATTCATCCTTGATTCCAACATTTCTTGCCTGATTTTTAGCCTACTTGTCACCAGGTTTGCTATATCGAAAGCAACTTCATCTTTTTGCTTTCCTTCCCTCATTTTTAGCCTACTTGAGAATCAAGGTTTTCAGCCTACTGGGGATGATGTTTATACTGGGGAGCCGGAGTGGTTTTCGTTGCGTGGTCAGCATATTACTGGTGCTCGTATTGTTGATCTTCCATGGTAGCCGCCAACTAGAGTTGCTGGTACTTCTGGTGTTGGTTCTGGTGCTGTTAACACCAATTCTAACATTGTTCGGTTTTCTGGTTCAGTAATGCGGGCTCAGGTTGCTATGGTAATCATCAGATTGAACAGATGCAGGCTCAAGTTGAAAAGATGCAGACACTTCTTGATTCGTTTGTTGAAACTCTTTTGCTTTCAGAACAAAATGGGGAAGATGATGAAGACGTGGGGGGTGGTAATGATGAAGACACAGTGGATGGTGGTTATGAGGATGATGATGCCGCTGCAACTGAGGAGGAAAATGAATCCACTGAGAGCGATGAGATTCGTTTGGCCAAAGGCAAAGAGGAAGGCTAGAGATGAAGGGCCTTCTCCTCGTCGTTCGATGAGAACTCGTACTTCTAGTTCAAACCATTACGTTATTGTGTTTTTTATTTTTTAAACAATGGTTACTTATTAGGGGGGAGTTTTGAACATTTTATTTGCGTCTTGGATATTTTGTCCAAAAAGGCAAAAGGGGGAGATTGTTGGGAATGTTATTCACGGCAATTATTTTATTTTTCTTTTGTTGTTATTTGCTTTTATTGGATCTAAAATATTAGAAAACTAAATTTAGTTTTTATTTTGTTTCCAATAATAGAGTTAGCTTGTTTATCAAGTTAGGAATTCTTGTCTATTTAAGACAAGACACAAGCTGTGTAAAATAAGGACTTTTGACGCAGCAGAGAACAAAAATACGAGGAAGTCTTGAAACCGCGATCCACGATTCATACATATTTAAAATTGCGTAACCAATGGAGAAGATCATCACAATGTGGCTGCAAGTATAGTATCAAGTATTGATGCTAATGTTTTCATATATTATTTTATGATTTTGTGTTTGATCTTAAATAAATAAAAGTGATATAGTTTTCATGTGTGTACATCCAGTTCGTAAGCACGTTGCTTATGAACGAAATTAATTTGCTGAGTTCTTTTATTATTTCGCTGCTTATTGTTTAAATAATGCTTAGTGTCAATTTTGGTGTTATTACTATCAAACTTAAGATCTGTTTACTGATATTTATTTAATAATCATAGACCTATAAATTTACAAAGAATATTTCACATGCTCTCCATTTGCATTAAACAGATGCATGTTGCTGGTGCTGATAGTCGTCCCCAGCCTAAACTTTTCTACCGGACCCTCCGCTTTGGCTATCGCCAGGTTTTTATCAAACATATATATTTCAAAATGAACGTTTTTGTCGTCGTTGAATCCCTAAAATCCTGTGAGCAATAAATGAAAAAATATAATTTGTGTTGCCAGGAAAAAAAAAAAAGTAGAAAAGTTGCCATTATAAATTGCTCTTTGTTTCTGCCACCCTTTGATATAAGTGTGTCCAAGAATTGTTTGTATTCCTCGGTTGACTAACGAACAGGGAGCTCTGTCATCCTGACCGTTGTTTTATTCACCTCTTCAATAATTCCTTTTACAGAGTAATTCCAGATTCTTTTGTAATTGTGCTCTCAATAGTGCCCTTGAATCCTTTATACCATGCAATCATGGGCTCCATTGGTTGCTTATTCAGGAAATGTCTCACATTTGCAACAATGTTCCTGGGATTATAGTTTGGGATATAGGTACTCCAACCAGTTCCAATTCCTTCAGTGCCATCGACTAGAACCATCGAAATAACAGGAATATACCTGATTTTTTTTAAAAAAAACAACTAAACAAATTGCTTTCTTTTCAAAGCACAATTTGTGGGATAATTACAAAAAAAGAGAAAAAGATTTTAGTTATCTTTTAAAATCACAAATACCCTATATTCACCTAACAGACCATTTATTAGGCTATAAAACTTAAGTGGTAGATTTTTAATAGACCATTTTATGTGTTTCTCGAATACTCACCAAGTTGGCTCTACAGATTGTCCATCTTCATTAAGATAATGAAGGAGGCCATCGTCGTTTTTACGGAACAAAAAACGTGTGATTGGGGACAAACATGTCTAGATATATCTTGCACTTGCATGATCTTTTCCACCCTCATAAAACTCAAGCCATAGTTTTTTTTGAAAGTTATTACAAACATTTTGAACGGTTACCGGATATTTTCCGTAATTCAAATTCAAGGGGTATTTTTGTAATTAACTGAATATTATCAGCCAGTCATTACCTGATGACATGTGCGGAATTGACCATTTGGTTGGAGTAAGTTTATATTATTGCTTCCCATATAGTCTTGTGCCATTCCAACCTAGACTTTGCTCTCCATGGTGATAGGCCGAGTGTTCGGACACGTAACCGGAAAACAGAGCAACCTTGGCCTCTTTAATAAAATCTCTCTCGAAACAGCTAAAAAGAATCTTCCTTTGTCCTGGTTTGAATCCTTCAACCATACAAAGAATCGATCTCTAGAGATCAGCGGCTGAGAATTGAATGAGCTCCTTGTTAATAAAATCGCTACAATTTATATGTTTCTCTTTCTGATCAAGATATGTGCAAGGCTACAACAAAACACATCCATATTAGTAATTATAAAAAATAAAAATATAATTTAAACAAAAAGTTAATAACCATAGAAAATCTTTTTTGTGTTTCTCAAGATCTTGAAAGTATTCTTTACCCTCCTTAGAAGTACTTGTCCCGAGACCCTGCAAATCAAATGTAATAATTTAAGTTTAGAGGCAAACAGAGAAACTCAAGTAAATTATAGAAGAAGAAAAAAAGAGTTAATTGCAAAAATCACCCTGAAGTTTAGTCTAATTACCAAAAAAAAGTAATCGTTCAGAATTACAAACTTAAGTGAATGCTTGTCCAGGAATCATATTCTGGAATGGAGTAGAATGAAAAACTTGTCCAGCTCTAGTTGCCTGTGCGACGATGAGACACAAAATGAAAAATAAAATAATATCATATTTCAAGCTAGATATAGTTAATATTTGTCCAGATTTTTTTTACCTTAATATTGAACCCCAGAATAAATGTAGGTATTTTCAACAGTGATGGCCAGAGTGTATGAAAAAGATTTATCAACAGCCCCGTAATGTGAGAGCCATCATGATCATTCAAAAACAGAGAAAACCAAAAAATAAATCTTCAGAATTGCTGAATTTAGAAAAGTTTCGAAGTAAAGAGGTTTATGTCTAAACCTGATACAGTCATGATCATCACATGTCCATATCTTATTTGCACATGATAGAATGTCGAACGACTCATGGGCCGGACAAAGTAAAATAAAACACACAGTTCATCTTACAAAGTGACAAAAAAACAATGAGCGAAAATAATAATAATAAATAAAACAAATAGTTTGTACAAAGAATTGAGTATGCTTTTGTATCTTTCGAGCGATCAATTATCTCTAGAATAATAATTGCATGTGATTGTCTGTCCTTATATTTGAATTTTTCTTTCCACGCAAAAAACAATAGAAAATAATAAGTTATGATAGTATAAAATAGATATGAAATAAAAACTAATGATAATAGATTAATAGTTGGTGTGATAAATAAATGATGAAATAATGTTTGAACATAATCGGTGATTGAGAGAGTGGGAATGAATGAACACTACAATTTGTAAACGATATTGTAATGATAGTAATTGGATTGATTTTTCTTGTCTGAATGATGTTCAATGTGATTAATAACAATAGAAAAACAAAAGTGGCAAAATAGTGTGATTTTTGAAAATATTGTTAAGCAATAGTAAATTGGGACACTAAATTTTGTCTAGAGAAAAGAAAGTGAAGAACACTCTTCCCATTCATCTTGATCCAAACATTTCTCGCCCATCATAAGAGATCACAACTTTTCATACGTAACAAGTTAATACAAAAGCAACTCGAGACTCCTTCTAATTCTGCATGATCTCTTGTAGCATCTCGGCAACATGTTTCATCCGGGGCCGTTTGGCTGGCGTGCTATCGGTGCAGAGCAAAGCCACCTTGAGAGCCGTGAGCATTTCTTTTCTCCAAGCAAATGAAACAGTGCTCAGCCTCGCATCAAGTATCTGCTCGGGCGTTTCTCCTCTGGCCGGGGCCGTGTGGACCCACCTCACCAGATCGACCCCTTCGCCCAAAGCCTCATCTACCGGGAGTTTAGTTGTGAGGATCTCGAGCAAAACTACTCCGTAGCTGTATACGTTACCCGGTGCTGTGACTTGCATAGTATAGGCATATTCTGTTGAAAAAAGTTCAGAAGTTCAGCATAAATGAGAGGTGAACTGAGGATTGAAATTAAAAATAAAATAAAAAACTTGAAAATTACGAATACCCTTGAAGTCTAATTGTAATATTTTTATACATGTGTGTGTTGGGATTTTTGAAATATTTTTTGATTAGACTAATTAAGGGGTTTTTTTGTAATTAGGACAAACATAGTCCTTCTCTTAAATTCTCAAAACTTCTGTCGGTACTTTTTGTAATTAATCCTAACGCTTGTAAAAAGAAGTTTAAAGTAAAAGAGAGTGTTTTGTGAAAAAAATGTGCAAGTGATTTATTTGTCACTAAAGTGTCGAAACAGAAATATGATCAGAAATCTAAACCACTCCCTGCTTTTAGATTATGATTAAGCATTTAAAAAAAAAAAACATTTATTGAATGAAAATACCTGGAGCAATATAGCCAAACGAGCCCGCAACCGCACTTATACTTGCCGTCCCTCTCGACGGATCAATAAGCTTCGATATTTCAACTTCGCCAACGAGAGGATTAAAATTAGAATCCAAAATCACATTCCGTGAAGAAATATCTAAATGGATAATCGCCACATGATGGAGAAACGCCAACCCCTCGGCCACCCCAACAGCAATCGAAAGCCTTGTAGGCCAATCGGGCTTATAATCGGGCTTTTCTTTCGAATCGTGAAGAAATTGGGCCAAAGTCCCGTTCGTAAAATACTGGTGTAATAAAAGCAATGCCTCTTCAAACACTACAAACCCGATTGGCCTCGTCAGGTTCTCATGGCAAAGCTTACTCATCTTTTCGACCTCTCTGATCATCTTGTTCTTGTGATGAACGATATTTTTGTCCATCGATTTCAATTTTCGGACGGACAAGATCATCCCAGATGGCATATCGGCTCTGTATACGGTACTAAATGTCCCAATGCTGAGCTTACTCGAATCTTTCATTATTGCTTTAGCAACAGCTTCAAAGTCTATAGCTTGTCTTAGATTCTCGACAAACACATCCCCCGCTACTATCAAAGGCTTATTACTAATTTGCCCCTCGTCCGCTTTTTCATCTTTATCGCCTTTTTCTAATTTCATGAATAACAAAACAATTACAGCCACAGAGGCGAAAACAACGAAACCCGAACCAACGACGGCTAATACAATCCTGTAAGAAACTTTACGGTGTTCAATATTAGTTAAACTAACACATAAATCATTTAACGGCTCACCACATAGACCTTTGTTTCCAAGAAAGCTCGAGTTCAAACTTTTCTGAAATGGGATAAAGGAAGGTATTGAGCCCGTAAATTGATTATTCGAGAAATTAACCTCGATTAAACTCAACATTCCCTTAAGCGCGACCGGGATATTCCCACTGAGCTGATTATCCGACACGTCCAACGAAACCAGCTTATCGAGCCGACCCAACTCGACAGGCAATGGGCCATTTAAATGATTAGAGCTCAAATTCAAAGCAATCTGCAAGCTCTTGATACGGCCAATTTCGGGTGGGATATTACCCGTTAGATAATTACTGCTCAATTGCAATTCGAGCAATTTCGAGCAATTTCCGATCTCGTTCGGTATCACCCCTCTTAATGAATTTTGCCCCAACAGTAAAAATTGCAATCTCGACGCGTTACAAATATTCAGCGGTATAGTACCGTTAAATCGATTATTACTCAAGTCGAGCTTGTTCAGATTCTTGGCCCGGAGGATTGACTGAGGAATTTCACCAAACAGGTTGTTTGCAGAAACAATTAGCTCCTCTAGATTATTAAGCAGGCCGAATTCGGGTGGGACCGGCCCGGTGAGCCCGTTTGAAGCTAAATTGAGGAGGGTTAGATTTGAGCATTTGGAAAATTCAGGCACAATCTCCCCAGAAAGATTATTATTATCGGCTTCAAAATAAGTTAAGCTACTGATATCACCGATTTCTCTAGGGATCTCACCAATCAAATTGTTGTCCCCAATTCTAACACTCGATAGCCGTTTGCATTTCCCGATTGAATCCGGGATATAGCCACTCAATTTGTTCTTAGTCAGGACCAAATTTTCCAATTTCCCCATTTCGAAAATGGACTCTGGGATTGAACCCTCCAAGAAATTTGAATGAAGGTTCAACGACCGAAGCCCAGAGAAAAACCCTAGTTTTTCTGGAATCGCACCACTTAATTCATTCTCGTAGGCAGTAAAAACCCTCAATTTGGTTAAATTGCCCACCCAATTTGGGATTGAACCATTCAATCTGTTTGCAAACACCTCCAATTCATGCAAATTCTTTAAACCCTCGAGCTCATCTGGGATTCTGCCCATGAGCATATTATTTGAAAGATTTAATGCCCTAAGATTTCTGAGTTTGCCCAAATCTGAAGGTATTGGGCCCCCGAAGTTATTAAAAGACAAATCAAGGAATTGAAGCTCGGATAAATTGGCAAAAGCTGGTGGGATATAGCCATGGAGATTGTTGTGTGAGAGATCAAGCCATTTGAGTGATTTGAGCTCAGAGATGAGAGTGATATTACCTTTAAGCCCTTTGTTTGAAAGATCAAGCCTTTCTACAAATGAATTGTTTGAGCTGCAAAAAATGCCAGCCCAAGTGCAGTGGTCTGAGATTGCTCCAGGCCATTTTGGTAATTTTAGCTCTTTTCCAATGGCTAATAGTGTAGACTGATCATTGAGCATTTGAGTAATCACAAGTTGAGACCTTGAAAGCAACCCAAATAGCAAAATACTTAACAAACTCAAGTATGACATTTTTTAAAAAATATATTTATAACAACCCAATTTAGGAAAGAATGATACTGAGAAATGTCAAACTTTTGTGTGTGTTTTTCTTCTTTTTTTGCCCAGAAAGGGTTATATAACCGAGACAATGTTGCGGCTATTTAGTAAAAGTTGAACCAAGAAATGATTTTCTAGTTCAAGAAAAGCACTTGAGCTAGAAAAAAAAAGTGAAATGCTTTTTATAAATAAAAGGGATTTATAATGTACTAATTTCATGAGATGCTTGATCAAAACTCAGAAACCAACTACACATAACATTAAAAATAAATAAATAAAATTACAAACCCAAGAAAATAAAGAAAGAACAAAAGGGGGAAAGAGAGAGAAGTTCAAGAGTTGTTGACTGAACCCAGAGAAAAAAATCAACTCAGAATAAAAACATTTCAAATAAAACAGGTGAGAAAATAACAGAAGTTATTGAGAAAATAAATGGAGATGGAGACAAAGCAAAGAAAGGAGCTTTAATTTCACTTGGAAGCAAGAAAAATGGAGATGATGGTGAAAGAAGGATTGTACAGTGTCAATTAGGTAACTATTTTCACGGGGTCAGGTGTTTTTTGTTCTTTGTCAGTCAGTGTGTGTGTTTAATGTGCGTCTGAGAGAGAGTGGGAATAGAATGGTGATGTTACATGTGTAGTGAAAAAAAGCTTCACGAGAAATGACAAGTGTTGAGTTGAGTTAATGACTTAGACCAGCCTTTTATGAATAAATATTCCCTTCTCTATTTTTCAATTTGTATCGAGTAAAATTACTTTGTTCGGAAAGAAAAAGTAATACTTCATAATTTCTTAAACTAAAAAACAGTATTTTTTTTTATTTTTTTTATCAAAATATGATGCTGTTATCGTAAGACGCTCACTCAAAAGATTTTAGTGATGAATTTGTCTCATTGAACTTATAAATTAACTACTTGTAAATGCCCCCCTCTTCTTTCTTTTTTGAGTGTGTATAAAATTGAATTAATTCGATTTCTAAAAAATATTACTAAGTCATAATACTAAAGTCAATTTTACTTAATTCTTAGCTATTTTTGGCCTCTGGAATGAATCCGTGACTCCTAGTGTCATGAAAGATAAATACTCTCTCCATCTTATTTTATTTGTTGCAATTAATTATTTCACTGTATATGAAGAAAGATAATTGATTTTATAATTATAAATATCAAATTGCTGAAATATCTTTTTGTTTATAATGTGAAATAAAAAGTATAGTTAAAATTAGTAAAAAAATATTTAAATTTTATCGGAAAAAATAAAAAATAATGATGATTTTTTGTTAAAAATATAAATGTGGAAGATAAAATGAAACATGAATTTTTTTAAATTACGACAGATATAGGAATAGATGGAGTGGAAATTATAGTACTACTCCCTCTCTCATGTTTCATTCTATTTGTTACAATCATTGTTATTTTTCAATAAAAATGAAATGTTAATTTACTAACTTTACCCCTATTTTTATTATTTCACATTTTTAATTATTTTAAATTAAAAAATATTATAATCATTTATATTTATGAAAAATATGATATTGAGATTTAAAAGTATCTCAAATTCAAAATAATTGACATAGGATTCCATCACGTGGGCTATTTTATGGTAATCATTGTATCAGGAACACTATTGTTTATTTTGGGCAAATTACGAAAGTAATTCTCTAGTGTTGCTATCCATTAAAAAAACGAAAAGGAAAAAGTAGTTTTCAAAAATCGAATGGAAATTTTCACTTTTATATATATATATATATATATATATATATATATATATATATATATATATATATATATATAGGATCATGTGAAAATGGATCCTTAGGTGAGAAATGAGAATAAATCCTGACCACTAATTTTAATGCTTGTAATTAAAAACTCATGGTGGTATTTCTGTAATTAAAAGATATTTTAACTACACCACATTGTACCCTTCTCATAATATTACACAACACCCGTCTGTTATTCGAGAGTAAAATCCCCTCCACATCGATGTCCTCTCTCTCTTGCTCTTCGATTTCAATCAGTTTTTTCCTTAGCCAGATCCATTGTTTTCGCATCTCTCTTCTTTAAATACTTTCTGAAGTTGCGGTGTGAGACTATATCATGGCCAAGTTCCGCAAAAAGGTTTGTTTTTCCTTCTTTTTTTTCATGGATTTCAATATATTTTTCGCGAATCACATGTATATGTGTTTCGAATTAATTTTTCGTTTAAGAATTTGATTTGTTTGAGCAGATATTAAGTTTTAGGTTTTAATTTTTTTGAATATTAGTTACTGATTTTTAGGTTTTAAGTGGATGAATTGTGATCGATCTTACTTCTAAGAATTGTAATTCCTGCTAAATTTGAGAATCCTGTAAACTGACCTACAAACTTAACTTAGTCCTTTTGAAACTTTAACTTCTGCAATGAATGTCGGATCTTACTTMCTGTGTTGTGTGCTTGTGTAATTTTCAGTTATTGGACAGTGTATTACTTAGTAATGTGCAATGTATTACTTAGTAATGTGCAAAATAATTCTTATTATTGTGCAATGTATTGCTTATTAATGTGCATCGTATACGGTTTCTGTGCATACAATTTTTCCTTGTATATATGTTGAATATTTTTCTTGATTATGTCACCCTCAGAAAAAGAATTCTTATTAATGTGGACATGAGTTCTTATTATTGTACAATTTATTATTTATTAATGTGCATCATATACAGTTTCTGTGCATGTAGTTTTTACAGATAGATGCCCAATCTTGCATTTTATAGTTAATGAAGTTTGAAATTGTTGGGACGTGCTGCTGTTATTTAGTTTAGTATTTGTTGTCGTAACTGATTTTGTTTATTGTTGACTCAAAGAGTTTATGAAAGTTTTGATTTAGTTTTTATAAATTTTACAGAGGCAACTGAAAGAGTATGGAAAAAGTAATGTAATGACGTTGTGAGTATATGCCCATTGACAATGCAATTGAGGGACACGTTCAAGATTATATTCTCATTGATTTAGGCATAGTGAGCTACATTGTTAAAAGTTATTTATACTTGTGTATAATTAATGCCAAAACTTAAATTGTTATTGATTTGTATGACTTATAATATAGCTAGTAAAGAATTTTTATGTCAGGGATTATAATGAATGTGCAAGTAGGTTATTAATGAATGTGCAAAATCATGTATATTAATGTGCATTTTTCTAGAATTGCAGTTGGAATGGACTCGAGAAGAAGATGAAAAACTGTGGCATCTCGCTAAACTTATGGCACACAGTTGATAAATATAGATCAAAGTTAGAGGCAAGAAGGCAAAAATAAAATTTAAAAAAAATCATCATCAACTTGAAGAGGCTCGAAGACATGCTTAAGCGATTTAGCACTCGATTGGTGTTGTGCTTGTCTACTCTTGCACGTGTTCTGTTTGTTTGTTCTGTAACTGATTTTGCTTTCTTTAATTCTTAGTTTCGATTTTTTGTTAATTTTGATATTTCAATTTTATTTTGCATAATTTATGTTGTAACCCAAGAATAAAATCTCTATAGTAGTGGTTGGAGTTTAGGCTAGCCAGTTAAAAGTTTTGACCAACAAGGAATAAAGGTGTTTTTGGTGATGCAACATGCAGTTAATATATTGACTACCCATGGCATTCAAGCTGAATAAGATCTCCAGGAGCTTGGACCTAATGTTAATGAAATATATTTCTTACGAATTGTAATCTTTTGTCTTGTACATTAATTCTCATTAGGCTTGAATAAAGATTTAATCATTTGAGAAAAAAGAAGAATTAAATAGCTATATGGGCATGTGATTTTGTTTGTATGTGATAAATTCAGTGGTAATAGGATTTTGTGAGTATCCTTGGTTATGATTGTTAATAAATTGATATTGTGCATGGTTGTGGTCACAAATGTGCAAACATCTAGTCATTGTTGTGCATAATTATAGTGACTAACTGTGATATTTTTTCAATATTAATGACTTTTTACACCACAAGAAATTGACGAAATATGAATGTATATTGGTATTGAAGTTTGAACTATTTTGAAGTTGTTGGATTTTGTCAAGTTTACAACTTCAAGTATGCACTCATTTTTTGTGCAGCTTGTTATTTCTTTTAATGCAATAATTTTGTTGCTCGAATTTATATAGATTGTGAGAATTCTTTTAGAATCGATGAATGCTTCTTTTATTGTGTCTTTTGTGTAGGAATCTTTTATCTATATGTAATTTACTTGTTTGTAAGTAGAAGAAGATTTAATTGGAGAAATGCGCTAAAAATCGCTAGGTGAATAAAAATCGCCGACGGCTTATTGATTTAAAATTGGGTTCATTCTCTATAGCGAGACAAAGGAAAAAGCCTTTTCACACTTGTGCATTTTGTCATTGACTATTGTGCATTATCATGGTCACAATTGTGCAAATATTGGCACTTAAATGTGCAAACTTTACAGTACACCTAAACCAGCAGAAATGACATCTAAGGACAAACGTATACGAATATTAAATCATATTAGACATACTGTGCATAATTGATTGCATTATTGTGCACATATTAGAACTTAAATGTGCAAAAATAGAATATATACATTTTAGTTCTGTACGTAAGAGAAAAAAGAAATAGTCAAAAAAATTGTACTTTAATAAACTACGGTATATGGTATATCACCAACAAACCAAGAAATAAGATGAAAGAAAGAAGAAATGACCAAAAGTTCTTAATTTTGAAACACGTACAAACCACAATTCAATCCCACATTTAGTACCATAGACCAACAACTTAAACAGAAATCCAGGAAATGCTATTGTGCACAATTTATTGAACTATTGTGCAGATTTTATTGCATGGTTGTGCACAAAACTATACTTACTTGTGCACAAACCAGTTTGCAAACTTTAAAAATAATAATAATAAAAATACGAAAACAAAATTAAAGGCAGGTCTTGAAATCTGACAATTACTTTCTTTTTTGCTTCCATCTCAAATCACCTGCAAGTTAGGTGCAAATAAGTGATTATTACAATTAGATAACACATAAAAAATAGAAATTAATTTTACAACAATATCAGGGTCATAATTGTGCATACTTCATTAGTGTGCATGTATTATCTTCCGTTTTCTCTTGGGCAAGTTCTCATATTATGGTCTTCCTTTCACCACAAGTCTTGCACACCCCTCGTTTTTACTTATTCAGGTTCTCTTCCATTGAATTTTCTTGGTCACTCTTTTTCCAAATTTCAAAATCAACCACTGAGGCATAAGACTTGTATGTAGATCTAGGTGTCATGAACATCATTTGTCGAATTGGCTCACAATTTTTGGAAGAACATTCAGCATCACCTGCAAAAATTCTCGCCGATCAGTGCACAAAAACAATAAACAGACTACAGATAATGCAGCAGAAAAGTTATTTAAAACTTCATAACATGCACAATTTAATGCACCACTGTGCACAAGTTAGTACATTATCGTGCACATATTGATACTAACTTGTACAAAAATCACATCACACTTACATCAACTGAAATAACAGTAAACGACAACGTGCATAGAACTGTTAAATCATATGAGGCATACTGTGCACAGGTTAATGCATGACTTTACACATGATGAAACAAAAATGTGCACAAATCACATAACACCTTCATCATCTAAAATGACATCAATCAACAGAATGCATCGAACTGTTAATAATCAAACAGTAGCCTCATAATTCTGAGTGCAAAAACCCAGTTTCATTGTATTTTAATAATATGGCATAGTCATGTGGTTTGAGAACATCAGCAATATATGATTTATAAAATTTTTATAACTTTTCTCATGTATTAATCCACCAACGATAATCTAATAGTTTTTTGAAGTGCAAAAACTCCAGGTGAATAACCGCAAAATCGAAAAAACTATGCCTAAATCGAAAATATCTAAAAATCGAATGAACTACCGTAAATTAAAAGGAATAATACCTGATTCGTATTCAATTGCAGCCATTGTAGTGTAAGAAATATCGAATCTCATAGAAACTAGATAAAATTGAGTAGACCCTCTAAAATCGAAGTTCGTACAAACCAGGAAAAATCGAAAAATCAAGGGGCCTGCAAACTCGAATAGGAAGGTGCCTTCAAAATCCATGGTTGTAGAAACGAGCGAATTCAAACATGAAAGGGGCATCCAAAATCTCAAGCTGATCTTCAATTTTGATTTCCCTAAAAATTAGGGTTCTTCATTTTTCTGAAGAGGGGGTTGTTCATCGTTTCGTTGTTGTTGTTGTTTTTTTTTTTTTGTTTTTTTTGAAGTTTTTGATGGAGAGTTTTTGGGGGCTGATTGATAATAATGAAGTTTATGGGGGTTGAGTGAAAGTTTTAACTTAAGGTGGCAAATTTTTTTTAATTTGTTTTATTAAATAAGAACCATTAGATTAGATTAATTATAATGGTTAGGATTCATTCTAATTTCTCACTTACGGACCTATTCTCACCGGGAACTCAACCATATATATATATATATATATATATATATATATATATATAGGGTTGGGTTCAAATGGAACCATGTCAATATATGCGAACCTAGGGACCAATCCTGACCATTAGATTGGATAATCTCGATGGTTGAGAACATGACACGTCAGCAGGGTAATTATGGAAAATATTGAATTAATTTAATTAAAAGGGTATTTTGGACAAATATCAGCATTTCGAAAAAAGCACTGCATTGCTCTCTAGAAAGCACACGGGTAAAAAAAGCACTACGACTGTGTACAAAAAAGCATCACAAATTTCATTTTATAAATAAATGTAATTAAATTCAAAAACTGAATATTAAAAGCATCGCATATGATTAATTTTAGCACTACATTACTTTGTAAAAAACACTGTTAAAAATACGATTAATAAAAAGTAGCAATGCTTTTCTTAATATTATTACAGCGCTTTTTTACTACATTATCGCTGCTTTTTTACTACATTATCGACAGCCCCGAACTGACAAATCTCCGTCGAAAGTCACACAACCCGACCGCCACCCAATCCCAGTCACCAAACAACCATCAACCACCGGAACCCAACATCATCACCATCTCCATCGCCCATCAACACACCATCAACACCATGGATAATCAAAGCTCTCGGCAGCCTCGTAATCGGATCGGCAGCCAATTTCCAACCATCCCTGCTGCCGATTCCAACCACATCACAAAGCCATCAACTCCAAACGAAATCCAGGCCGAAACCCACGTCAAAACCCCGTTTCCAGGCCCAAACAATACCAGACGAATTTCACACCATCCATCATCGTCAACCACCAGCAATCGTTCCCGGCCAATACCATTACCACCACCGACCGAACCAAAACCTCCACCACCGTCGCCAACCCAAACCGCCAAGACCCAAAATCCAAAGCCCGACCCGCAGCCACATTCCAACCACAACCACCGCCACGACCGTTTCAAACCCGAGACCCAACCAGACCTGAACCGTCTGTCACCAGAAAGCCCGCCGAGCCGACGGCCCGACCAAAACCAGCAACAACAAACAACCTGGAACCCAACCGACCACAGCCCGTTTTCCAGCCCATCGCCGAGTCGCCGCCCAATTGCCGTCGCTGAGCGCTGTTCGCCGGCCGACCGAAGGGGGAGTCCACTGGCCGGCCGAGTTCTAGACGGAGAAGAAAGAGAGAAGACGGAGAAGGAATATCGCCCGAGCCCACAGAGAGAGAGAGGAGAGAGAGAGAGACGGCGACGGCCTGAGCGCCGCCTCGCCGGTTGCTGCACACCTCGCCGCCCAATCTTGACGATTTGTGCTGCCATTTCCATCCCGGCCGCCGTCGAATTTTGGGAGAGATGGAGAGGGATTTGGCAGCCCGAACCTCCGGGATTCGCCATGCTCGTCGAAGACGGTGGAAAGCCGCTGGCGCCGCTCGCCGATTTCAAAAATTGTTGTGGCCGATTTTCTGAATCGTAGAAGAAAGGAGAGGAAGGAAAAGGGGCAGACGGGTTTGAAGGGTTATAGGGGATGGGTGTGGCCTTTTAATACTCCAGCCTTTTCAGAATTATCGATTAGGTTTAGGAGATTTAGTATTTAATCTAATTAAAGCATTTGTAAAAATACATAAATACCCTTCTCTTTCTATATATATAATTTAATGAATTTAAAAAATAAAAAAAATTTGGTCCCACACATATTATTAGATCTAAGGTCAAGATTGGTCCCTAGGTTCGCATATATTGACGTGGGTTCTATTTGAACCTAATCCTATATATATATATATATATATAATATCATACTTTAAAGGTAAAATGATATTGTAAAAACTAGTCACACAAGCCTTCATTTCTCAATTTCGGACGGAGAAACACACATGTTTTCTTTTTTAATTAACTTTATATATGTTAAGTTTCAATATCTATATCATGTTCAAATTATATTTTGGATGATCTAATCTACGATTCAATATTCTTTCCAAGTATAACGCAAATTCAATCTCAGTATAATCATTAGACAAAACAAGGTAGACGTGCACAAACGGTTATAACCGGCCGGTTAATTAACCGCCGGTTAATAACCGGTCGGTTAATTAACCGGTTTAGGTCTAACCGTAACCTAACCGGTTGAGAACCGGTTAAGGTTACGGTTAAACCGGTTAACCGACCGGGCGGTTAACCGGTTAACCGCGGTTAACCGACGGTTTTCAACGGTTAATCTGCAGGCCAGTCGATTTTCAACGGCTAATCTGCAGGCCAGTCGATCGACTGACTTTCCTGTCGATCGACAGACTTTCCAGTCGATCGACTTCCTTTCCTGTCGATCGACTGCCGGTCGATCGACTAAAGAGCAGTCGATCGACTAGACTGCAAATTTTGAAAAAAAAAACGGTTAACCGCCGGTTAACCGCGGCGGTTACGGTTACAAATTTTTGTTAACCGTAACCTAACCGGTTTTAACCGGTTAACGGTTACGGTTAACCGGCTAACCGCCGGTTACGGTTAACCGTTGACCGGTCAACGGTTAAAAACCGTCGGTTAGGCGGTTAACCGTAACCGGATCAACACGTCTAAAACAAGGTTCGAAGAAAATCACACCTCTGTCCTAGTTGTATGAACCCATAATGTTGTAATGTCAATCATGTTGTTTTTGGTTTAGTTTTTTTTTTTTTTTGGCTTTCTTTCGTTTTTTGGTTATTTAATTGAAAGGATTATGAAACCCTATATATTACTCTTGCAGCAATGATATTTTAACAATAAAAGAAAGTCGATCGTACACAATTTAAATCTTTTGTTGTAGTTTATGACAATTTATTACATACATTTAGTTGCGTTTTGCTAGGTGCACCCGGTAAAAATTTGTATATAAATCATTCTTCGTGTTTTATTTATTGTAATTTAAAAAAATTTATCTTATTATATCAATCACTTTTACATAACGAAAATAAATAAATATTGTTATCTAATTTTACACTCATTTTGATTAATTTAAACTCCCTTTGTTCAAATTATTTATCATTTTATGAATTTTAATACAAATTTAGAGACTACGTAATATGACCTGTTTTCCTTATTATTAAATCTAGTTATAGAATTTTATTATTACTACCGATATTCATAGTAAAGTATTATGTAGAAGAGTAAATTTTGGCAAATTCGGAAGAAAATGAGAAATTAAGCTTTAAATTCTTAAACAATTTGTATGCATGGGACAGTAAAAACGATAAATAATTTGGGAATGGGTAGGGGTGAGTGAGCCATAAAACTGAGCCAGAACCGCAGAACCGCAACGAACCGATGAATCGGCGTGGTGTGGTGTGGTGCAATTTTTTTCTAGTGCGGATTTCGGTGTGATTTTTATTTCCAAAAATCAATTATATCCGGTTCAATTTCAGTTTTGGATTTTAAAAATCGGTCCACACCGAAATGAACCGAACCGAATATATATAATTATTGAAAAATAATTCCTACGAAAATCGATTCATCGAATCGCAAAAGGTTGACTCGGTTTTCTTAACAAATCGGTTCGAACTTTTATCGATTTTTTATTTTTATGTTATGGTACGACTTTGAACCGAACTGTGATTTCGCTCATCCCTTGTAAATGAGGAAGTACTTTTTAGTCTTTTTTTAAAAAAATAAATAAATAAATAAATAAATATGTATACGATGCACGAGCTATGGATAATTGAAAAACAATTGGGGCCAAATCGTGGGACTTCATATTGTCGAACATTTTAGTAATCTTGTCTGGTGCATATTGTCGTTCTTGGACTTCTCATAATTTTGCCCTGTAAAAGCACATTGTGTCCTTTAATTGCTCGTTGTGATGATTTACCAGTAAGTTAACTTTTTGGTGAAGATTTGCGTTTAACCTTGAAATTCTGTTAGACTGTTATGTGGTTTAATCACAAAACTTGCGAGTATATCACAGTGAGACGATAAATCTCATAATTAAAAATAACTATATATAAATAAAAATAATATCTCCTGAGTCTCTTGTATCTTATTTGTCTGTTTCTCACGCGAAGAAAATTTGGTGTTTCGGTGTCACCGAACCTTATATCTATCTAATTTTAATAATTTCTTTCTAATAAATTACTTTTATTCTACTAATATAAAAAAAGCCATATTTAATTAAAAAAAATCTATATAAGTTGAATTAATTTTATTTTTAAAAACTCAAATATTCTATTTAAAAAAATACGAGTTATATTTATATAAAATTATTACAAGAGAGAAATAATATATAAAATATATAAACGTAAATTTGGATATATAATCCTAATATAATGCATTGAGAATAACATTAAAAATATATATATGAAAAACTATTACGCCAGAAAAGAAAAAAAAAATGAGAGAGAGAAAGAACAAATAATAATAATAATAATAATAATAATAATAATAATAATAATAATAATAATAAATTTTTACACATAGAAAAATAAATATTAAATATATTCTAAATCTCATTATCTAATTCTAATATAATACATTGATAAACATATATTTATCTACATGAACAAATTAATGTCTTATGAACATATTATTTATCAACTTTGGTATATTTACACTTATGAACATGTAACATGCATAAAAATGTTCATATTCGTTGTTGTGAAGATGTTCATGCATGTTCAGATAAATATTAATATTTATTGTGCTAAAAGTCCGTGTCCAACATATAAATATCAATCTTCACTTTTATAAACGTTTATATATTTTAATCATCTACAATAAATAAATATTAATTTCAATTGATAAATATATAATTTTTATCATATTTACGTTTAATAAAAAATGTATATCATAATTGTATTAAATATTTATATTTGAGTGATACACACCAATGTATACCTACTTTACTAGCTGAGGCTATGGGCCTGGTTATATGTTGTTACTTAATTAAGCAGTAATGCAGTGAAGTATAGTACGAAACATAATTTTCAAAAAATTCATCCCTTACACAATTAGAAATACCACACTTAATGGTGTGGTTTTTGGGATAATCATTAGTTTATTTAAAAATAATCTCGCATAAAGCAGTGATTAAGGCGTCACTTATGCAGGGTCAAGGACTTGGAGGTAAACAAAGGTTGCAAACTATTATGATGCCCACCACTTTTGATTGCCAAAATCATAAGATCTAAATATTAAATGATGCCTTTTATATTATTTGTTATTTGATTTTAAATTACTATTGTTACACAGAGAATGATCGATTTATAAATTTGTTGCCGATTAATCTTCCTTTTTGTCGTACCACACTTTTAAGTTGATTTTAAGCTTCTTTAGTACAACAATCATATCTTTTCAAACAAAGAAAATAAATTGTTACAAATATATTATTATTATTATTTTATTTTTTTTGTCAGATAAATTTGCAATAAGTTTTCTTCTAACTTAACGCAGTAAATCGCTTGAAATAAACAATTTCCATTACGCCAACAAAGCCAAGGGTATAATTAGATATACAGGTAAAAGGGGTTAGGCTTTAATAATTTAGGTTTGTGTGAGTGTACTTTTTAAAGTTGTACATTTGAGAGGACTCGACTCCACTGAACCTTCTCACCAACATCGTGTGCATCATGATGGTGTGGGATAGTCACTTTAGGTTAATGTCATCTATTGGTAAACCAACAAAGGAAAAAATGGAAAAGGTCAAAAGGGGACGAAATAAAAATGCCAAAATAGATTTCACGTTAGAATCTCTAGTGATTACACCTTTATTGGACATGCATCATGACCCCCTTAATCATGGATTGTCTCTCATATACAAGGCAGTCATTGGTCCCCCATGCATTATATTATACAAAGAGATCGGACAAATCAACTAATAGGTAAATTAAAGTCGAATGATATGTATGAAAAAGGAAAAGCGCAAAGGAAGATAAGCTGAGTGGATTTGGATTCTCTTATTTATCAAAATTTCTTTTTATTTAGGGTATTATATATAGGAATAATTTTCGTTTACTCCAATAGAAAAATATTTATTCTAAAAAAATCATTGAAAAATATTGATTCTCGTTTACTCATTCAACATATTATTTAATCAAACTAATACATAAAAGTACAAATTTATCTTTACTAATATGTTTTATTTTTTAATTTTTATTTTCCTCCAAAATTTAACTCAAATAAGATTCATATTAATTTTATACTACCATGTGAATCTTGTTTTATTTTTCAATTTTTATTTTTTCCCCAAATTTAACTCAAATAAGATTCATATTAATTTCATACTACCATGTTAATCGCCGGACTCCGATCGAATTCCATACTACATTTATAAAAGATCTCACACTATGTTGTGGAGTTCTATCGAATTCCATACTACATTCATAAAGTTTCATACTACGTTGTGGAATTCCAATTCATACTATCGAATTCCATACTATATTCATAAAATTTCATACTACGTCGTGAAATTCAAATTCATAAAATTCCAATTCATTTCACGAAATCCATACTACATTCATAAAATTTCATACTACGATTTCCATAATATATATATATATATATATATATATATATATATTCAAATATGAATCAGAATTACAACCACCTGACCCATCCACCTCACTGCTCCACCGCCACCACGCGAGCACTCGCCGGAGGATGATGAATAAACAATGAGAAAAAAAAAATAGAACAATCTTATGGCCTATCCTAGACCCAAAATTACAAACAAATGAAAGATTTAATTAAGTTGGACACAACCCGCCTAATTCTTCGACTCCAATTTTCATGTGTCCAGGCCCAATTGCTTGAACTCCTTTCAAAATAACTTGGTGGCCCAAGTAAGAAACTGTACAAATCAATTTTGGATTTGGAACCGGGCGATTTGCGGCCAGAAACTGCCTCTGCTCAGCCCACCGTCAGAACCGGCAGTAACAAGAGGTCACCGAATCAGTCGCGGAAGCAACTAGTGTGGCCCGACTCGGACCGATTTGTTTTCGCCGACTTGTCACTGTCTCCGACTGAATCCGATGCAAGGAGGATTAGTCGGGCGAGGCGGTGAACTTTCCCGTCATCATTGAGACCGTCGTGGCCCTTTATTCCGCAACTGGTGGCTTCTCTGTGAGACTGAAAACCCTCTAACGATGATTGTGGATCTACAAGTCCAATTTACACATCTTAATCGACAAAAATTGAATCGAGTTTTCAAAAAATCTAAAGCTTTTTAAATCTCTGTTATGGATTAATCAATTGGTTTAAAGTTTTGGTGAGACCAATCTTCATGAATTTGAGTTATGGATGATACTGGGATTAGTCGACTTTTGGCCAGGATGAAAAAAAATATATATATATCTCAATTGGTGGCCCAATTGCTTGAAGTTCTGCAATTCTTCAATCTGGGTCTATGACTGGGGGTGGTTTAGCGAAGACGAATATGGTGGTGGCTCTCAACTTGGAGGGATCTAGTTATTGTTTTTGAGAAGATGAACGATGGTGTTTGTTAGGGGTTTTTTAGTTTGCAGGGTATTTTGAAAATTTATGTTATAATTTTGATTTAATGGGAAGACTTTGACTTAAATGGGATAAAAATAATGTTAGAGGATTATTTGGGAATTGACTATGATATAAGTGTATTAAATGGGAATTATCCCTTACATATATATTTTTATTATATATAAAGATAATAAGTATCTACATTGTTTCTCCATCGACTACTTATTGATGAACGCATATTAATTATATTTTTTCTTTAACACTATTTTTATGCCAAATTAAATGGTAAAATGGTGTTAATTATATTCCTACAGGCTTTACACTTGGTGAGGCTAGCACTACCAGACTAAATACGTGTCTTTGTGTCACTGAATTAATTTCTACCTGGATTGATGATTCAAGCTTTTTGTGTATGCCTACTTATAAGTATTTGTCAAAAAATTCAATAGCTTGCCCGCAAGAGAATGGGGTCGCGTGTAGGTTGGAAAAGTTAACTCGAGTCATCTCTCGAGGAACATACAATCGGAATCTCAAATAGTTTTTTCAATCACAAGTAACACGAAATACTTATACAAATTGGGGGGGGGGGGGGGGGGGGGGGGGGTTGATTGTTTTGATTATCTAAGGAGTTGAAACGCATGAGCAATAATTAAAACTATGTAACCTAGTTTAGCACTGGAACATGTAATTCCAATAAATAAAACTAAGAACTCAAATAAGATTAACTAGCAAAATCAAAAGAGCAATTATCCAAAGCGTAGAATAACGAGATGAGTTATCTAAGCGTGAACGATTACCAAACATCAATTAAACTAAGATTACGAATCAGAAGAACAATAATATTTAGGGTTTGAAGCATAAAATTATTCAAGAACAATAATCGAGAAAACGTCTACTTAGTTGCATAAATTAAACTAAGAAAGCAAATACAGAGTTTAGAATACTTATTTAAACTATTGCAGTAAAATCTCCAGCTAATCCGGAGAGGTTGCGTGAGTCTTGGCCAAGAATCGAATTATGAACTAACGGGTTGTACTCGGAATTTGTGACTCTTGATTCTTCGATCTTGATCCTCGACGTTGATATGGAACGTAAGGTGCATTGTTTAAGAGTTGAAGGAGCGTGAGTAGGGTTGTAGTGGTGTATCATGTGTATATGTCGTGTCTCGTGTACGGACTTAGAGAAGGGTCTTATAGTTTTCACTTGTCTTGAAGCATAAGAAACCCTAAAATCTATATCTGAGCCGTTACATCGATGTCGCATCGACTGACGCGAGCTGGGGCTCGGCGTCGACGCGTCTGGTGCGCTCGCATCGACAGGGCATGGGCGTCGACCGACGCACCCTTGGATCGATGCTTCAGAGAGTTGTGTCGTCTTGAGCGTCGACCGACGCACTCTTGGATCGACGCTTCAAAGAGTTACGTCATCTTGGCGTCGACCTAGTGTCGACCGATGTGGGCAGAGTCGCGTCGATGGAGCGTCAATGCCTGCGTCGATCGACGCAGCTTGCTGCACGTCTTGTTCTCTCGATCTTTCTGCTACTCTTTCACCGGAAAACTCGTTCTCGACTCTCGAACATCAAGCTTCATCTATTAATGTGCTGAACTCCTCCGGTTACTTAGCTGTAAAGTGGAAAACCACAAATAATCACTTATTTGCATTAATTACGATCAAAATACGGTAAAATAAGCCAGAAGTATAAAATACGGAATTAAGCTTAAACTACCCAACTTATACCAAAAATAATAGAAAAACGAACTAAAATGCTAATAAAAATACAGACAAATATGTGCTAATCAATTGATTATTTTCCTTTAGGACAACTTTTTCTTTGTTAACATTTCAAAAGGGCGTGATTTGATATCATCGCACTCTATGATTTCTTGAGCAACAGTCCATACATCATCAATGAGAGAACTTTTCCATCAACTCACTTACACTCATAATTTATTGATTTCTTTTGTTTTTTGGAATCATATTAAACATCGGAGTGTCCTACAATAATGATTCATCTCATAAAAGGAATTATCTTCATTGATGATTGATTAAAGTTTTTTCATACCTGCCCTCTTATACATTTAGTCAGTCTCGATTGAAGCAAGCTCCCCTTGTTCCTTTTGGGATTTACGACCTCAACTACAACTCCACTTATTATGGTTGCAATGCCTCATTTTGCGGCATTTTACACCTGATTTGGATATTCAATATTACCGACACATTTGTAGATAGTATATATTTATCGTCACGTTAGAAATCGAATATCCTATATTTCAACATCAATGGTTCATTTACTTTGCTTTTATTTTAATTATAAAATGCGGGAAACATAATGAGACAAAGTGTAAAACAAATCATGTGGTTTCGTTAGAAAATACCTTTTCTTATCTCCCCCTAATGACGGGAAGAATATCTCATTAAAGTGACAAATTTGAGAATTTAGAAGTAAGGAGATCACTTATCAAATGTTTCAAACAGAGGATGAGTGTTGGAGATTCATATTCAACATAAATACTTAATCGATTTTGAAAATCCATAATAATGCACTGTGGGGGAGCAGTAGGTACATATACCACGTAATCAAATGTACATAAGTATAAATTATCAAGCTTATATCCACTTATCAACTGGTACACAAAAGTATCTGGTTAGCATATGGTCATAAACGAATAATTAAGAGTTGCATATAATATTGCATAACCTTGTGCAAAGAAAAATATATGAGTTTGCATAAAATATTATCTTAGTCACTATCTATATCCTTTATGACGATGGCTTGTATGAGGTCTTATTTTATATGCACTTTAGGTACAAGAAGCCCTATGTTGATCTTAATTGATATGAAATATTCACCAAATACTTTTAATGAAAACTCTCTAGCGTTATGGTGAGTCCTCAATTGTGCTAGGAGTTTTGCAATTGCAAACATTTCTTATGGAAAATACGTGTCAAAAAGTATTGACAAAATCATAAAAATACTTGAATGGTCTAAATTTTGAATGGTGATGTTCACATATATCACCTTATATCAATTATAATATGGAATTTTATATATTTTTATATATTGAGCAATTGAAGGTCTCGATCATACATTCTTGCTAAAGAATAAGATTTTAAAATATGAGTGAAATATATGTAGTGCATTAGAATGCATTGACAGATAATTAAACAATACTATGTTGACACTATATAGTGCATCAAGTTTCTATCTCATTTTGGGTTTCACTCAAAATAAAAGATATTTATGATTGTTTCTTATAATATGAATTATCATCTCACGGCACGAGTATCCATGTCAATCGTGTCAAAATCTATATGAGTTAGGGTTCAATGTTTATAGTTGGTAACATCAAAATATTAGTGAAGTAAAGATTGACTCACTGACTTCTCTAAAATGTGCTTTCTTCCACATAAATCATAGGTATAGTCCCATTCTCATTATGTGTTTCTTAATGAAGTAAAATTACTAGATTGACTCACTGACTTCTCTAAAATGTGCTTCCTTCCACATACATCATAGGTATAGTCCCATTCTCACTATGTGTTTCTTAATGATAATCATCAACATGAATATCATTTATCATTTGACTCTTGGGTCATATAGAGCTTCTATGACTTTAATTATGGTGCCACTAGGCATCAAGAATCTGACAGTTCTTTGCCCTTTGATTGATTAGGATGAAACAATCACTGTTGTCACATATGAATAATTAATGCAATGAATAATTTCTATTACTTGACAAATTCTCATATTTTTTTTAGAGATTTTTGAGTTAAGTAGGACCCGATATACTTTTCATTCTAATATTTTCTTTATTCATTAGATAATTTAAACCATATATCTAAGTCAAACTAAACTTGAAAACCAAATATGATAGTCTAATTAGGATGATGCATTAATCATTCATAACTTCTTTGGAGAGAAAAGGAACAAACGAACTTAACTAGTCGAAATCGAGAATATTAATTAACTGGGCAAGGTCCTTGGGAGAAGGTCAGCGATTCCAATAAAACTAATAAATACCACGAACCCTATGTCTCTTACCTCATAGTGCATTATTCCCGCATGGGTAAGGATTAACATGTCTTGCCCCCATTACTTTGGGGTTATTTTCACTATTCATATTGATCCTAGTTAATCTCAAGAAATTTACTTAACAGAGTTCTAATTTTGCCATCTCGAAGAATACGATTATGCATCTCAACCACCTCTTGTCATATTTAATATTATACTAGTTCATCAGTATGTGTGTTGAGGAGAAAATAATAGAGTGAGATCGTATCATTTTATGTGACTTTTTTTTTCACATATCGTAAAGCATGTTTTAAGTTGCAACATATCATTTTAAAAATCATTGACCATTTTTAGCAAGCAAAGAACGAAATGCTTGGGTTTGGAAGTAGTGTATCATAAACTTCTCAAAGTATTCCTTTAGAGCATCCCAGAGTTAACTGGATATTTGTAACTAAATATACTTCCAACATAAGATTTGAGTTAAAGCCTCAAATTCATTAGAAAATTGAAATTAACTTAGTTTGACGATAATTTGTCAGTTGGGGGTTGGTGGATGAGTATTATTGTGTAATTGTAGTTATTTTAGTTTCCACATCAAACAACTGATGGTAGTACTCAATTTCTTTTGAATCTGATATTTTGAATCTAGATTGAGCTAGATCAGTCAAATTCTTTATATAATAGATTTAAATAGCACATGACATATAATTATTTTTGACAGTTTGCTATATATATATATATATATATATATATATATATATATATATATATATATATATATATATATATCAGGGCTTATATATACAATATTTTACCTTCCATGAATTTTTATTATCATATAAATATATATTCAATCATGCTTATATTAAAAGTGTCATATACTTATGAAAGGGGATTAATGTCTTGCACAACATACATGAAATTATTGGTTCGTCGAACTTCATGATCAACTAAATACATGGACAAATTCATGGTCAATATTCAAATAATCATGTAAATAATTTTTCTTACGACTTCTAATCATATAACTCCCAAGGGCATAAAATTTGAAGTCATAATTTTCAATTTTATGAGAGGATATCGAATTAGATTTATGGAAAAGAATTGAGCATCATGTACTATACGCGCCTTTTGGGTTTGCATAACGTTTTTTTTTTGTGTGTGTGTGCGTGTAATTTAATGCATCTTATACGATACGAGATTTTGATTGTGCATTCTGTTCAGCCAACTTGCCCTCGACTCATCAGAAATTAGCTATTCGCGAGTGAGGATACATATTTTCAAACTCGTATACTTCAGGATGCATTTTATCAAACTCGTATGCTTCAGAATGCATTTTATCAAAACTTACCTGAAATTTTTAATTTTCAAATTTTGATAAAAAAAATTTTTTGAATCTATTTTCAATGTATAATATATCAATTAGTAGTTTTTTTTATGATTTAACATAGTTTAAAAATACAAGACAAATACACAGAATTAAAGATTTATTTTAATATACAAATTGTCTAGTATCTAATGATTAGCAATGCAAGGGATATAAAAAATTTAACAATACATGTTAAAATTAACATAAATTATAAAATGTATCCTATAATCATTATACGAATTTGATATAATTCCGTTTGATTGTCGATTCATATTTTCTTAGTTAAAAAGAAATTAGGATCTGAAAATTATATTAATATAGAAAAAAATTATAAATTGACAAGTAAATTGAATTACACTAATATACAAAACAAATTAAATCATTAAGGATCACAAGTTAGTTATAATCAAATTAAATTAAAATAATCTTAGCAAAAGCCATCGCTATAATCGAGAAACCATCATATTGAATCATTAAGGATCACAAGTTAGTTTACGGAAGCGTTCCTGAATCCATAAGCGATTGGATTTGGGGTTTGATCTTCTAGGGCAATACGTATCCAATCCTTTTAGAGAATTCTTAAGCTTTCTCTATATGTCTATTCTGACGATGGGATGCAGAATAGATTGATAAAATGATTATCTTGATAATACGTATGACCTAGGGACCATAACCCTTATATACTTGAGTTATTAGAGTTTACCTATTTTAGCCCATCATCAAAATAGATAGCCCACTGAGTATCTACACATTAAAGGCCCACACCCTACTAAAATACATTAAGCCCAATACCTTAAACTTTATTTGATCACTTTTAATTAGGCTTCCTTATTTGACAGTCCACACAATATATAATTATTTCACATATAAGCCCAATGTTGGATTAAGGATCCAACAATCTCCCAATTGGGCTATATGTGTAACCTTATAATTATACATTGTAAGAATATAACCGTACGAGCTCAACTTTGCTGTCATAACCAAAATGTATTTATATCCAATGCGGTCCATCAGCCATATTAACATAGGATCAAAGCGGCCTTCATTACATTTATCGTAACTCGACCCATCAATGGTCACATATGTCAATACAACTGAATGACATGGATCATGATGTGGATGTGTAGCATGGAAATCTCATGTATTGTGATCGTAACATGCTTATTTCCAACTGGTCCACCTTAAAACCTTAGTGAGATCAACCATATACTAAAATCAAAGTGTGAATCAACCAAATAACTTTAATTTCTGCAGAAAATAAACTTAAAATATCCTTAAACTGAAGTAACTGAAAAATATGTCTATAAAGAGAACATTATAATCACAAAACTCCCACTGAAACTAAATATCCTCAATAGATTTGACACCCATACTAGCAGTATGCTCATGAAACATTTTGGGTGGCAATCCCTTTATAAGCGGATCCGCAATCATGGAGTTTGTACCGATATGTTCAATAGACAACTGTTCACTTTGAATTCTTTCTTTAACAACTAGAAACTTGATGTTTATATGCCTAGACTTCATTGAGTTCCAATTGTTATTGGAATACCAGACTGCCGATTTATTGTCACAAAATAATTTAAGTGGCTTCTCAATACCATCCACTATACGCAGCCCCGTGATAAAGTTTCGCAGCCATACTCCCTGGTTAGATGCCTCATAACATGCTATAAATTTCCTGTCATGGTAGAGAAGGCTATAATATAATAGATTGTTTAGCACTCCTCCAGCCAGCAAGAATACATAGCCCGACTTAGATTTTATACTATCTTGGCATCCAGCATGATCGGAGTCAGTATATCCTGCGATCTCATTCCGATCTGACCTCCGATATGTGAGCATGTAACCTTTTGTTTTTAGCAAGTACCTCAAGACCCGTTTGGCTGCCTTCCAATAGTCTAATCCTAACTTGCTCAAATATCTACCCAACATCCTAACTATGAACGCAATATCCGGACGCGTACATACTTGAGCATACATTAGACTCCCTACTGCCGAAACATAAGGAATCTTCTGCACTCATTTTTCCTCTAGTTTATTCTTAGGGCACTGTTTGAGACTAAACTTGTCTCCCTTAGCCACAGGGTTATCTCCTGGTTTATAGTCCTGCATGCCATACCTTTTAAGAACCTTTTCAATATAACTCTTTTGTGATAATCCCAAACTACCCCGAGAACGATCTCGGTGTATTTCTATACCTAACACAAAAGAGGCGTCACCAAGATCTTTCATCTCAAAATTCTTACTTAGAAATATCTTGGTATCGTGCAATAAGCCTATATCATTGCTGGCAAGCAAAATGTCATCGACACACAAAACCATAAATATGTATTTACTCCCACAGAACTTATGGTATACACAATCATCGACCAAATTCATCTCAAAACCAAACGAGATGATCACTTGATGAAACTTGAAATACCATTGTCTAGATGCCTGCTTGAGTCCATAGATGGATTTCTTAAGTTTGCAAATCATATTCTTTGAATCTCCCGAAACAAAATTTTCAAGTTGCACCATATAAATCGTCTCATCAATGTCTCCATTAAGAAACGCTGTCTTTATATCCATCTGATGTAACTCAAGATCAAAATGTGCCACTAATGCCATTATAATCCTGAAAGAGTCTTTCGAAAAAACTGGAAAAGTCTCTTTATAATCGATGCCTTCTTTCTGTGTAAATCCCTTTGCAACAAGACGTGCTTTATATCTTTCCACATTGCCTCTTGAATCCCTCTTGGTCTTAAATATCCATTTGCGACCAATGGGTTTCACACCTTCTGGCAATGGGATGAGTTCCCATACGTCATTGTTACTCATGGACTTAATCTCCTCATTCATGGCATCTATCCACTTTTGAGAATTTTGAGCTTTCAATGGCTTGGTGGAAGTTGATAGGATCATCTTCCATCACTCCAATGTCAGTCTTATTTTCTTGGAGAAATGCAATGTAATCATCTGAAATTGCACTTCTTCTTTCTCTAGTGGATCTCCTTAATGGCATAAGTTCTTGAGGTTGTAGAGTTTGTTGATTCGAAGTTTGTGGAATGGGAGGTTCTCCGATATTGTCTTGGTTTGTGTCTTGAACAGAGTCAGGAATGAAATCCTGATCAATGCCAACAACACCCGTGGGAATATCTACATACTCCTCTTCAAAGACAAAGTCCTTAACTTTATCTCCCCCCGCAAACTCAACATTCTCAAAGAATCGGGCATTTCCCATCTCAAAAATAGTTTTAGTTGTGTGATCATAAAACTTGTACCCTATGGATCTTTCAGAATATCCAACAAAATAACAACTAACTGTCCTTGTGTCCAGTTTCTTTTCATTAGACCTATAAGGCCTAGCCTCAACTGGACACCCCCAAACATGCAAGTGCTTTAGTTGGAACTCTTGTTAAGGATATGTTGCAGTCTTAAGTGCTTCGTTAGACATAAGTTTTTAAATTCTCCGTTTGGAGATATGACCCAATCTCTTGTGACATAACGTAGCTGAATTCTCATTGGTTAATTTCCTTTTCACACCTCGTGTGTGTAGATGCAGAGATTCATTAAATGAAGCAATAATATCTAGTGAATAAAAATTATCGTAACTTGATAAAGAACCAGAACCAACCAATTTTGAATCATGAGACATACTAAATTTTCCACTTCCAAATGAACATGAATAACCAAATTTGTCCAAAATAGAAATAGAAATCAAACTTTGTCTAAATGATGGAACAATAAATGTCTCATCAAGATCCAAATAATATCCAGTCTTTAATAATAATCTAAATTTTCCTATTGCTTCAACTTCAACTGTCTTGCCATCGCCCACATAGATGTATCTTTCACCATCATTTGGCTTTCGACAATGGAGGTAACCCTGCATAGACACACTGATGTGAGTTGTTGCACCGGAATCTGTCCACCATGTGTGTCTAGGAATCGAAGTTAAATTAACCTTAGAACAAACCAAATGAAGAAGCATACCTTTCTTAGCACGCCAAGCGTGATAATTGGTACACTCTTTCTTCTTATGTCCTTCACCTCCACAGAAGAAACAACTCGTACCAGTACCAGAACCGGTAGCGTCTTTTGCACTAAGTGCCTTTTGTTGTTTCTTTTGTGGTGTTGTGTGTGCAGCTTCATTGTCATTCTTTTACTTTAATCCCTTGCCCTTAAATTTGGAAGTTGAGGCAAAATTAGCACTTTCAGTCTTGTATTGTTTCAACCTTTCCTCTTCTTGGACACAGTGTGAGATGAGCTCATTCAGAGACCAAGTCTCTTTCTGACAATTATAACTCACCTTGAACTGATTGAAATATCCCGAAAGAGATATTAAAACCAAACGCACTAGCAAGTCCTCAGAGAGTTCAAGCTTAAGTGCTCTCAATTTTGAAACAATATGAGACATTTCCATAATGTATTCCCTAATATTACCTTTATTTCCATACCTCATTGAGATCAGGTTTGTCAATAGCGTACCAATTTCAGCCTTTTCGTTCTTGACGAACCTTTTCTCAATATCAGTAAGGAATTCTTTAGCTGTAGTGATTTTCTCAGACATAGTGCCCCTAAAAGCTTGTGGAATGACTTTCTTCATGATCATCATACACATGCGATTCGATTTCTTCCACCTTTCCATATCCCTCGTTTCATCCGTAGTACTTTTATCCGTAAGAGGTGGTGGGGAATCAGCCCTTATCGCAAGGTCGAGATCCATGACTCCGAGAACTATTAAAAGATTCTCTTGCCATGACTTGAAGTTTGTGCCATTTAGCATAGGGATAGAGTTGATGCTCGCAGTAATATTGGCAGGAGTAGATATAGCTGAATCAAATAAAATAAACCTATCATGCTCATATAAACTTAGAATCCAAATAATAAATTGAAATAAAAGGTAAATCCCATCTCAAGATATCGACACTCCATCAAAGTCTCATCTTTTGACAAGAAATTGACTAGTAATTGACATCTTGACGCAGTAATCAAACACTGATAATAAGAACATATCAAATAATGAGTCTTCCTTTTGGCAGAGTCATTGCTCATATGCAAAACCAAATAATCATCACACGTTTACTACCGCAATTGCACATATAATTATGATGAACACGGATCTTCCTTTTACCCGATGAATATTCACATAGATTACATGCACACAACCTTTTATATCTTGAAATAAACTAATCTCCACAAGAGAGGTCACTTTTGTGATATTGTTGCTTCAATTAATATATCTCAAAATATATAAAACCATACCAATATTTGAATTTAAAATTTAAAATCCAAGACCAAATTAATTTTAGGATTTTATTTGAGGTCAATTTATAAATAAACCTTAATTGAACCTCAAAATTAAATTTTTAAATCCCAAAATTTACTAATCATTCAAATAGGCCCAAAGTTTAAAAGATTTTTTTTTTTTTAGTGAAAATATAATTTTTTTCAAAATTTTCTACATAGCCAAACAGCCCTTAACAATTTTCTAAATTTTTTAGGGGTCTTTCTGCAATTTTGAAAATTTTCTGCATAGTCAAACAGCACCTTAATAATTTTCTGAATTTTTAGGGTCTTTTTTATAATTCTCGAAAATTTTAATAATTACAGAAATGCCATTCTGGACTTAAAACAATTTTCTAAAAGTTTCTTGGGGTCTGAACGAAATTTCAGAAAGTTCATGGGCAGTCTGACAGTTTTCCAAAAATTTAAGATAAATTCGTAATTTTCATAAATCTCTAAAATTTCAATTAGGCCCAAAAATATGTCAAATTCTCAAAAACTTTACCCAAGCCCAAAATCAAAGTTAGGGCTTTCAATTCGGGTTTCGTCGGCCAAAACCGAACGCACCACTCTGTAGCCCGTAACGAGACGAAGCCTTTGGCAACAAAAGCCCGCCGGAAAAACTCGCCGGAGAGGGCCTAAATTGAGCCTGAAACTCGGCCCTAAAGCTGCTGCAAATCGGCCGCCAAAAAAACGCCACCCTTCGCCGTGCACCAGTCGGCCGCCGTCTGGAGGATTCGCCGCCTGCCCAGAAGCCACGCCGCCTGAGCCGTTGACCGCCGTGGCCGCACCCGTCTGGAGCTCGCCGCTGAATCCGCAGGAAGCGGCCGTGCAGGAACGGGAGTTTGTTTCCAGATTTCTTATTTTGCAATTTTTTATTTTTTTTATTCGTCTTAATTAAGGGCCCCTGAATCCATATTGAAACATGAATAGGCAATTCGTATGCAAAGAAGACATAATCTTTAAGGCTGAATGCTGAGTTCATAATAATCCCAATTCCCAATTGCAGTAATCTTTCAAAACTTCTGTTTGCAATTTTTTTAAAATCAACTTTTGTTTTGTTTACTTTCAAAAATTGCGGCCAATCCCATGTGACACACACATTATAATTCAAGATCCGTATGTAATTCTGAGCAATTATTATGAAATAAATTCCATGCTTCAGACTATAAGCAATCCGAAAGTAATTAACAATCATTAATTAAAATAATTTTGATTCCCAAATAATTTAATATGATTGGTTCAATATGATTGGCTCTGATACCACTTGTTAGATTAAAATAATCTTAGCAAAAGCCATCGCTATAATCGAAAAACCATCATATTGAATCATTAAGGATCACAAGTTAGTTTACGGAAACGTACCTGAATCATTAAGGATCACAAGTTAGTTTACGGAAGGAAGCGAACCTGAATCCATAAGCGATTGGATTTGGGGTTTGATCTTCTAGAGCAATACGTATTCTTTTAGAGAATCCTAAAACTTTCTCTATATGTCTCTTCTGACGATATGCAGAATTGAGTTATTAGAGTTTACATATTTTAGTCCATCATCAAAATAGATAGCCCACTGAGTATCTACACATTAAAGGCCCACACACTACTAAAATACATTAAGTCCAATACGTTAAACTTTATTTGATCACTTCCTTATTTGACAATCCACACAATATATAATTATTTCACATATAAACCAATGTTGGATTAAGGATCCAACAGTTAACACTACATAAAAAATCAAAGTATCTATACACATTAAAGGCCCACACACTACTAAAATACATTAAACCCAATACGTTAAACTTTATTTGATCACTTCCTTATTTGACAGTCCACACAATATATAATTATTTCACATATAAACCCAATGTTGGATTAAGGATCCAACAGTTAACACTACATAAAAAAATCAAAGTAGGCTGTCCACAATCAATTTGCTGACGGGTATTGCTTCCAGTATTTTTGGCGTTAGCAAATAAATTGCTAATGGCCGCTGACGGTCAGCTAATTCTCCGGATATCAATCAATACTCGTCACTATTTGCTGACGGGGTGTGTGGCCCATCTGCTGGCGGGTTGGGTCCGTTAGCATTTATAAAATATTATTAAAAAAATAATATTTTATTTGGGCAGGCCCACAAGCCCAATCCACAACCCAATCCAGCCCGCATCAATTTAAATCCCAAATATTGCATGTGTGGGTTTCGAACCCGCGTCCTCTTTCAAATAGAGTAGTGGTGTTACCTATTCGACAAATCAATTACATGTGAAAGTTTATATATTTTTAATATATATTAGATATGTAAATTAAATTATAAATTATATTTATAATTATTATATAATAGTTATAAATGTAAATTATATTTATGAATAATGATATTATAAATATATAATATTATTATAAATATATATTATTAATTATAAATATATATTATATATAAATATGATATATAATTAAATATATAATTATTATTTATAAATATATAAGTATATAATAATTATATTATATTTATAAATGTATATTATAATTAAATTAAATTTATAATTAATTATGTATATTATATTATATTATATTTATAAATGAATAATATAACTATAGGGAAAATGAAATTTTTTCGTCCTTTAAGTTGGCTTACTTTGACATTTAGTCCTTTTTTTGGCCTGTTTGCAATTTCATCCGTTTTCTTTTAAAATTTTTGCAATTTCATCTGATGGTCGCCGGACGAACTCAATTGCACTAGAGTTTGCTGATTAGGCGTTGGCTTGTGCTGAGTTGTCTTTATTTTTGGGGAAAATTCGGCCATGTGAAAATTCATCATCTTCCCCACATCACCTCTCTCTCTCTCTCTCTACGCCTCAGCTTCATTCGCCTCTCTGAAACAATACTCCCAAACCACATCAAACATAAAACAATAAACTCCAAAAAAACCAACTCGATATGAATTAAATCCCCAAATCCAACAATTTCACAGCACCTCGTCAAAAACCCCAAAATCTGCACATGCCTCAAAAGTGATTCCAAAAACTTTCGCTCCCTTGATATCCCTCTCCCGTCACTTTTCCCCATCGACGACATACACTACACAGACTCACTCATGTACTCGTCGGCAGCGGCGAGAGCATGGCAGAGGAAAACGGCTTCATGCGGCGGAGAGAGTAGAGCGGCGCACGGTGAGGCAGAGCCGCAGGCGATTGCCGATAGAGGTTGGGTTTCTGTGGTGGCTCGTATTCCAACTACGGTGATGGTTCTCTATGATTCTCAGCACGACGTCAGGCTGGGTTGGTTAGTTCGTGTGCAGCCTCTCGATGGTTCGTGCTGATTCAGTTTTGGTTTGGGTTTGGACCTATTCGAACTCGATTTCTCAGTGAGTCTATTTTGAGAGAACGGATCGATGGCCTGGTCAATTGTTTATGTTATCTATTGTGTCAATTGTATTTTTGTGCTTCAAGTCCCGGCGACCATGGTGGATTTTTCGAGAAGGTAAACTGGGAGGTCTCGGGTTCGGATCAAAATGGGTTCCTGTTAGGCTAATATGATGGTTTCTAAACTGGGTTGTGTTTAGACTCTCATTTCAAAGTCATTGTTTTCCCCCCAAATTTAAAGACAACTCAACACAAGTCATCGCCTAATCAGCAAACTTCAGTGCAATTGAGTTCATCAGGCAATAATCGGATGAAATTGCATAAGGGAAAAAGATTGTAACCATCCTGTACTATACGCGTTTTTTGGGTTTGCATCCTAACGTTTTTTTTTTTGTAATTTAATGCATCCTGTACTTCAAAAAATTTTGAAAGTGCATCCTCCGACCAATAAACTCGTCCAAACTCGTCGAAACTCACCTAGTCTCGCGAGTGAGGTTGCATATTTTCAAACCCATATACTTTGTGTGAGTTCCGGTGAATTTATTATTTATTTAGTAATAAATTCGGTAATTTTTGCATATTTAATAAAATATGCCGGAACTAGTTTTAAATAAATAATAAATTCACCGGAACTCACACAAAGTATATGGGTTTGAAAATATGCAACCTCACTCGCGAGACTAGGTGAGTTTCGACGAGTTTGGACGAGTTGATTGGTCGGAGGATGCACTTTCAACCTGCCACCGTGGGGAGGAGGCCGTTAGCAGGTGCCGCCGTTCGCCGAGCCGCCGTTGTGGTGATGGAATCGATGGGGAGGGGGTTGCGGGTTTAGAAGATGGCCGGGAGAGATTCTTGGTGGTTCGAAAAGGTCGTGGTGGCAGCACAACGACGAGGCCCGACCTTGGGCCCGTTCGTGCAGCTGCTAGTGGGGGTTTGTGGTTCAGGCCGTCTGGTTTGACTGAAAAGGATAGTGGTGGTTTGAAAATGTTTGGGAAAATATTTGATCGATGAATTGTTTCTTTGAAAATCTCTTAGAAAGCAGTGAATGATTTACCTATTTGCGGCCGTATGTAGGATGGTGGCCATATGTAGGATGGTGATGGAAATTTGGAAGTGTGGAGATTGAGTTGTTTGTGGCTGTAGAAAAATGAAGAAATGTGGTGATTGAGTGGATAAGGTTTTGGACTTTACTTTATATACCAAGACAAAAATTCATTTTGAAAGGTTAGGGTTAGGTTTTGGTGGGTGGGGCTTGTTTTAATGGGCTTGCTTGAAGTCCAAAATCGAAAATAATTAAAAGACGACCCAATAGTTTAATCGAATAATTTTGTAAACGAATCAATAGTAATTTAAATAAATAAATTACTAAATAATTATAATATCTTCTTAAAAGTCGAGAATTATAATTTATTTGATAACCGAACTATTAATTCGATTAAATAGGATTCGTAGATTATTTGAAACTAATAATAGAAAATTATTTACGGTAACGAGTTTGGGACTAAAATTATATTTTAATGCAAGATGATTTTTAAAAAAAATTGTAAAAATATGCATTTGATGCATGGGTGTTACACTAGAATACAAAGGTAATTTCTGATTTTGCGTTATCAGGTCATGAGTTTTATGTGCGGTTTGTGGGTCAAATATTAATCAAATAAAATCAGACAATCTTATTGTTTATTTCTATGCTGTTGATAGTTGTTTATATTATATTAAAATCTACACTTTGAATATATAGCAGATGACATCAGAGTCACAATAGAATTTTCAGAAAATATAAGAACCAACCAATTGTTATTAAAAATAGATATATGATATATAACAAACATAATTATAATCAAAAATGAAACATAACCCCTAAATTTATGTCATATATCAACAGAAAAAACTTTAATGTCTTTCATAATATGCGGCAGAATTCTGGAAATGGTATACTTTCTTTTCTTCATTTTTTCTATTTTTAATAACAATTGGTTGGTTCTTATATTTTCTGAAAATTCTATTGTGACTCTGATGTCATCTGCTATATATTCAAAGTGTAGATTTTAAAAAAAGACTAACAACTCGACTGCCCTCTTCTTTTCTTTTTTTGTGCTTTTTTTGCCTCAATTTTTTACCTATGAAAAATTAAAAAAAGAAATTTGGTGGGGTCGGTGCCACCCAGGCCCACAATACATCCGCCTCTGTAATCACATATCAACACTAGAGTTGGCAATGGCCTGGGCCGGGCCAGCTCGGCCTGAGCCCGTCGGGCCAACCACCAATATCAGGGCCGAGCCGGGCTGAAATTTTTATCGGACCGTATATATGATATATAACAAACATAATTATAATCAAAAATGAAACATAACCCCTAAATTTATGTCATATATCAACAGAAAAAACTTTAATGTCTTTCATAATATGCGGCAGAATTCTGGAAATGGTATACTTTCTTTTCTTCATTTTTTCTATTTTTAATAACAATTGGTTGGTTCTTATATTTTCTGAAAATTCTATTGTGACTCTGATGTCATCTGCTATATATTCAAAGTGTAGATTTTAAAAAAAGACTAACAACTCGACTGCCCTCTTCTTTTCTTTTTTTGTGCTTTTTTTGCCTCAATTTTTTACCTATGAAAAATTAAAAAAAGAAATTTGGTGGGGTCGGTGCCCACCCAGGCCCACAATACATCCGCCTCTGTAATCACATATCAACACTAGAGTTGGCAATGGCCTGGGCCGGGCCAGCTCGGCCTGAGCCCGTCGGGCCAACCACCAATATCGGGCCGAGCCGGGCTGAAATTTTTATCGGACCGTGATTTCATCAGCCCGAAACTGACACATCATAGAAAGCGTAGTGTAATTGACGGGCCAAAATCGGGCCGACCCGCCCAAACGGGCCAAATCAGCACCGGGCCAAAAACGATTCAATTTTTTTGGGCCAGGGATCCTAAGGCCCAAGCCCGACAAAAATCGGGCCAGGCTGGGTAGCCCATGGGGTCGGGCCTGAAATTGCCAGCTCTAATCAACATTAATGGTAAGTGAACGTCGTATTTCTATATTGTTTCTATACCCTAATAACTGGAAAAGTGAACTCTGTCGTGTTTCTATTACTT